>PVIH01002213.1:0-131671 GCA_004025045.1 Sigmodon hispidus
AAAAAAAAAAAAAAAAAAAAGTCTTCCAAATAAAAAAAGTCCATGACCAGATGGTTTCAGTGCAGAGTTTTATCAGACATTCAAAGAAGAGCTAATACCAATATTCCTCAATCTGTTTCATATAGTAGAAGCTGAAGGAATATTGTAATTCTTCGTATGAGGCCAAAATCACGCTGATACCCAAGCCACTCAAAGATGCAACAAATAAAGGGAATTACAGACCATCTTCCCACATGAACATTGATGCAAAAATTCTCAACAAAATTCTGGCAAAAAGAAATCCAACAACATATAAAAGAAGTTATTCACCATGATCAAGTAGGCTTCATTCCAGATATGCAGGGATGGTTCGATATATGGAAATCTTTAAATGTCATCTATCATATAAACTAATTGAAAGACAAAAACCACATGATCATTTCCTTAGATGCTGAAAACGCCTTTGACAAAATACAACATTCTTTCATGATGAAAGTCCTGTAAGATCAGGAATACAGGGAAAATACCTAAATATAATAAAGGCAATTAACAAAAAGCTGATGGCCAACATCAAACTAAATGGAGAAAAACTCAAAGCAATCTCACTAGAATCAAGAACTTGACAAGGATGTCCTCTCTCCACTTATCTATTCAATATAGTTCTCCAAGTTTTAGCTAAAGCAATAAGAGAATGAAAGGAAATTAAGAGAATACAAATTGGAAAAGAAGAAGTCAAAGTATCTCTATTTGCAGATGACATGATTGTATACAATAGTGATGTGCAAAATTCTACCAGGAAATTTCTACAGCTAATAAACACCTCCAGCAATTTAGCAGGATACAAGATTAACTCAAAGAAATCAGTAGCCCTTTTATACACTAAAGATAAAAGGGCTGAAAAAGAAATAAGGGAAGCATCACCTTTTTAATAGCTGCAAATAGCAATAGTTACCTTGGTGTAACTATAACCAAAGAAGTATCAGATCTGTTTGACAGAAATTTTAAATCTTAGAAGAAAGAAATTGAAGAGGGTATCAGAAAATGGAAAGGTCTCCCAAGATCCTTGAAGGGTAGAATCAATATAGCGAAAATGGCAATCTTACCAAAAGCAATCTACAGATTCAATACAATTACCATCAGAATGCCAACACAATTTTTACAGACCTTGAAAGAACAATACTCAATTTTATTTGGAATAACAGGAAAGCCAGTATTGCCAAAACAGTTTTGTTCAACAAAAGAACCTCAGGAGGCATCACCATCTTTGACTTCCAATTATGCTGTAGAACCACAGTGATAAAAACAGCTTGATACTGGCATAAAAACAGACTTGTGGATCAATGGAATCTAATGAAAGACTCAGAAATTAAACCACATGCCTATGAACACTTGATTTTTCACAAAAAGACAAAAAATATTCAATGGAAGACAGATAGTATCTTTAACAAGTGGTGTTGGCATACCTGTATGGTAGTATGTGGAGAAAATGAAAATAGATCCAAACCTATCACCTTGCACAAAACTTAAATCCAAGTGGATCAAAGACCTCAACATAAACCCAGCCACACTGAATTTGATAGAAAATAAAGTGGGAAATATCCTCCAACACATTGGCACAGGTGACCACTTCCTATATATAAAAGCAGTAGCACAGACCCTAAAACCAAAATCAATAAGTGGGACCTCCTGAAACTGAGAAGCTTCTGTATGTATGGCCAAGGACACGTCACTAAAACAAAATGACAGCCTAAAGAATGGGAATTGATTTTTCACCCATCGTACAAGTGACAGAGGAGTAATATCTGAAATATATAGAGCACTCAAGAAACTAGAGCTCGGGAGGGGGAAGGGACCTTGAATGAGGATATACAGGGATGGGAAAAAAAAATTTTCAGAGGGAAAGCTGAACACATAGTAAATATATGTGTAGCAGTCTTATTTGCATTACCACCCTTGATAAGCCATGCTTACGATTCTTATCCTGTTCATAGTTATTGTTAACTTTTCCTCATTTTAAATTCATGTTACTGTTTTTTTGTTAAATACAAAATAAAGAAGGGAAAAAAAAGAAACTAGAGCTCAAAACTCTTACTAACCCAATTAAAAAAAAATGAAGTTCAGAGCTACAAAGGGAATTCTCAGAGGAAGAGTTACAAATGACAGAAAGGCACTTCAAAGTGTTTATCATCTTTAGCCCTTAGAGAAATGCAAATTAAAACAACTTTGAGATACCACCTTACACCTATCAGAATGGACAAGATTCAAAACACAAATGACAGCCTATGCTGGAGAAAATGTGGAGCAAGGGGAACACTCCTTCATTTTTGGTGGGAGTGTAAGCTTTTTCATCCACTCTGGAATGCAGTATGGTGGTTTCTCAGAAAACTGATAATCAATCTCCCCAAGGTTCCAGCAATACCACTCTTAGGCATATACACAGTCGCTCAGATGCACAATTGCACCCCAAAAGCATTACCTCAACTATATTTATAGCAGAATTATTTATAATAACAAGAACCTGAAAACAACCTAGATGCCCCTCAACTGAGGAATGGATTACCAGGATGTGATACATCTACACAATGGAGTACTATTCAGTAGTAAGAAAAACATGATATTCTAAAATGTGTAGACAAATGGATGTATATGGAGAATATCCTCCTGAGCAAGGTATCACAATCCTAAAAAGAGAAGCAGGAGATGTACTCACTCATTAGTGGACTTTAAAAAAATGAGATATCATTGTACACAAGAACTCAAGGCTAGAACATAGCTAAATGACACAATGCGTCACCTCTACATTGATGGTCTCTGGCAGGGGTGTGGGAGGGTAAAGACTTGTTTTCTTTAAGGATCTGATCACAGGAAGTTTAATTATTCTCCAGTAAGTAAATAAACAGCATGAATGGGCGGTTTTGTAAATGGGGAGATCATAAGAGTGGGCATGATTCTGAGAGGTCTGATAATTGAGTTCAATGGGGTGCATGATGTAAAAACACAAAATAATATATATATATATATATAAAATAAACTTGTTGAAAAAATTTAATTTTGTTTCTCATAATATTCTATTAGCTTGCAGTTCAACTAACAATCTAATAGTGCCCATGTGTTGCTTTCTCTCTTAAGATTACCAGTGCTTGTTACCTTTAACTTCTGTATAATAGTCATTTTTAATGAAGTGATATTGGCATCTTTTGTGGTATTTATTCCTACTTCTTACAGCACATTTTCATAATTTGTTACTCATCATATGTCTTCTTTTAGAAAATGTCTATTTAGGTCTATAGCTTATTTTAAGTGGCAGATATGGCTTCATATTATAGAGGTTTTGAGTTCAATATATGTTCTCTATATCATTTTTTACATGGTTAATTTTAAAGTTTTTTAATTCTGTAAGTTGGCTTTTTATTTTTTGTGCTGCACAAAAAGAAGCAAACATTTAGGTATGCCAAGAATAAGAGAGAGGGTACTTAGAAAAATAAAATCATAAGTGACAAAAGAAACAGTATAATTGATACCTTAATAATTTATAAGATTTACTAGAGAGCTAGAAAATATTATACAATTCAACAACAAATTGATGACCTTGAATAAATGGGCAAATTCCTAGAAACCCAAACCTTGTCAAATTAAATCATAAAAAAGTGAAGTAGAATAACTAATAATAAAACTGAAACAATGAAAAAAATCTCTCATAAAGAAAAAATTCAAAATGTGATAGTTTCATTCATAATTACTACAAAATATGCAAAAAAGAACCAATGTGAATAATTCTCAAGTTATTCTAAAATAATGAAGATTATATTTTCCTAGGCACAAACTATAAGACCATCATGATCTTGGTTTCAAAACAAGGCAAACATAACAAATGAAATTTTTGGCCAATAATGTATATGTATATAAGTAAAACATAAACCTCAAGAAAGCCCAAGAAACTGAATTCTGTAACACCAAAATGAGTGCTCTGTAAAGTCAAGTCTGATTTTTTTCAGGAAGGCAAGGATGGCTTAATTCATGCAGTTCAATAAACATTTGACTCAGTAAATGGCAAAAAATACATTTGTAAAATTCACCATGACTTCAAGACAAAAACTCGGAACAAACTATGACCAAAAGAAACACATGTCAGTATGAAAAATATGAACCAAGATAACCCAAATCTCATTTTACACAAAGTGGAAAAATTTGAAACTTTTCACATAGTGATTTAATTTGGTGTGAGATAAGAATATGCAAGTTCACCAATTTCATCCATTGAATAGAAAATAATAATTAGAGCAACTAGGCCAAGGGAAAAAAATGGACACTAAAATCCTAGGAGAAGCAATGCCATTACACTTGCAGATGGTTTCATATTTCATACTGGACCAAAAATGGTGAAGCAATATAGGCTGTGAAATGGGATTAGTTTCATTTTTATGAGTATATAGTTCTTTCAGTAACTCTTGAAAAAATTTATACCTTCAGTTTTCATACTTATATTTTTATTTAAAAGTCTACTTTCACAGAGTTATGGTTGTATGTGGACTCCCATATATTCTAACAGTAGATTGTGTGTAATACACAACTAATAAATGAGTATAGTGAAGTTTCTAGAAAAATCACTATAACAAAAAACTATTTTTTGGTTGTGAGCCTAGCCTTTAACAGCTGAGTCATCTCTCCAGCCCAAGATACTATGTATTCATAGATCAGAAGCATTAATATTGTTAATATGTAAAAACTTTTCAAAGTAATTTATAAATTTATATCAACTGCCCTCACAGTGCCAGTTATATTTCCTTGTAGGACTATCAAATACAAGATTCTATGGAGACATGCATACAGACATTCATGCACACACATATGCACATAATCTTAATAGCCAAAACCATAGAGAAAAAGAGAAAAGAAAGTATTAAGTACATTGACATGAATGAATTGTACTATATTATACTGAGGTACTGGCAAAAGAACAGACATACATCAATGCGATAGAGCAGGAAGTCCAGAGAAAACTAGTGCTTGCACTGTCAACTGATTTTCCATAATGGGAATCAGATCACAGATAGGAAGCAAAAGTAGAGCCCTGTCTTTCTACAGTTATATGTATCAACTAAAAGTGAATTGCACATCCCAAGTAAGACCTGAGGGGTCTATACTGATTTTTTGGCCCATGATACTAATTGATTTCATGTAGATGTGCATGGTCCATGCTGCAGCCTGAAGCCATATTGATGCCCATGAGCTGTTCTGCTGCTGAGGACCATGTCTGGGTCTGTGGTCCTACTGTAGTAAAGGGGGTCTATGTTGATGTCTGTGGCCTGTTTTTCCACAATGCAGATGTCCATTGTCTGTCTATGCTGCTGCCTGAACCCATGAAGATGTTTGTGGGCTATACTACTTCAGAGTGCCTTGTTGATGTGAGTGGCCTGTGCTATCACTGATGGCTATGACCAGGTCCATGACTTAAATAGCAACAAAGGCCTGTGTTGATATCTGTAGTCTGCACTGCTACCAAACACAATGCTTAGGTCCTTGGCACCTGCTAACACCTTAGACCATGTAGATGTCTGTGGTCCCTACTGTCACCCAAAACCTTGTGTAAGTCTATGATCCATGTTCCTACTGACTGTAAAGGTCAAGGATACTTTGCATTGTTATTGATGACTTCAGAATCACAGTTGACACAGAGGAACAGAGAAGGCTTCTGTGAAAACCTCTGCCCCACTCCTCACCATCCAAAAGTAACATCCCAGACAGAAACCATTAACGAGAACTCTAAAAAATTGGGTTAAGGATACTGAGGTGTAGCTCTCCACAAATGATGGCTCTGGCAGGGGTGAAGGTAGAAGGAAGGGCTCAGTTTTCTTTAAAGGACTGTCTACTGGGAATTTGACCATTTTGCAGTAAGTATACGGGCAATACAAATTAAACTTTCTTTTTCTCTTCTTCCTTTCTTCTTCCTTTGTTGGTGGAGAGGTCTTAGAATGGGGAGGACTGGGAAGTAGAGTTCTCAGGATTTATGTTGTAAAATTCCAAAATAATTATTAAAAACAAGGACAAATAATATAACACCACACTAAATACAAGGACAGATAATATAACACCACACTAAATACATAATTTTATTGCAAAAAGTGAATGTTGCTGCAATTTAGGATAATACTTTTCAGCCAATAAACATTTACAAAATTTAAAAATTAATACATACTCAATTGTCTTACAGTTCTATTTTATGACTAGTCAATGTGATATTATTCATTTAAAAGACAATTAAACTCAATGCACTTTTTTTTCTTAACTTAAGCATATGTCTTTCAAGGAAATGGAGAAATGTTTTAAAACTGTAAAGATAATAAGAAAAGATTAATACTACTATTTCAAAATTTTATGAGAAAAGTAAACCCAAACCATTTTAGCTGAAGGAGACTGAATGTATTAACAATTATGATGTCTCAGGCTAGAATGATGACTCGCACTTTCTGCTCTTACAGGGAACCAGGGTTCAGGTCCCAGTACCCACATGGTAGCACACAATCATTTCTAACTCCACTCATGTTCACATACCCTCCACATATGAATAATTTAAAAATTACATTTAATTAAGACAATTTTAGATTCACAAAGTGAACACATGGAGAATGACCCTGATGTTTTCCCAAGTAATTTGTAACAAAACTACACAATGATTATAGAACAAAGGTACTAACCACATATTTAATGGAAATGAATGTTTGCTATATTTATGTTCTTTACAAAAACAAATGCGTTTGAGATATAGTTAACATATTTTAACATATAATTATGTAAATATCTAGTTAAAGTGTATAATGAATAGTTTTCTATTTAGTTGTGGCCATTATTTTACTATCCTTAATAGACTACACATTCATTATCAGTCATTCCCTTCCTACCCTTAACAATCACAAACTCAGTTTTATTTGTGTTTATCTGTGTGGAGGGAAAGAGAGACAGAGAGAGAGAGAGAGAGAGAGAGAGAGAGAGAGAGAGAGAGAGAGAGAGAGCAAAGAGAGAGAATGTATGAAGGTATCTCTCTGTCCTCTCTCTCTCTCTCTGTCTCTCTCTTTCTCTCTCTCTCTCTCTCTCTCTCTCTCTCTCGTGTGTGTGTGTGTGTCTCTTTCTCTCTCTCTCTCTCTCTCTCTCTCTCTCTCTCTCTCTCTCTTTCTCTCTCTCATGTGTGTGTGTGTGTGTGTGTGTGTGTGTGTGTGTATTTAGAGGTGACTGGGTGTGAGTGAAGTTAATGACATGTGTGGAGATCAGAGGAAACCTCAGATTTCAGTCTCCTCAGCATTGTTAGAGGCAGGGCATCTTGTTTTACCAGATCTCATGCCCACTTAGCTGGCCCAGCAACTTCCTGTGGTTCTTTTGTTTCTGACAGCCTCTTTGTATTGGCAAAACAGGTAATAAATGTCTGATACCTATGTTCTAGAGCTTTGATGTCTGTCCTCATGCCTGTCAAAACTGCTCATCTCACTGACCCAGGTCCACCACAATGGCCAAGACAATTTCAACAAAATTTCATTCTCTGTTGACCTTTATAACAGAGTTGTTTTCATAAATGTACTAGTTTAAGGTGCCTTCATGAATTATGCCTTGTGTCTTTATTTTTAACATGTAATAAACTTAAATTGAAGCACACTTTTTTGCTATTTGTATCCCTTGAAGGTCATGTGAGATATTTTCAGTTTTGACTTTGATAATGCTGGTATTACTGTTCAAATTTTTAGACTGACATATGTTTTAATTTTCCTTGACTAAATGATTAATAATAAATTTCTGAGCTTAACTATTTCAGAAGTTATTTTTAAACACACATACACATGTGTGGGTGGAGGGGGTAAGAATGTTTTCTGTATGCTGTAAATAAAGAAACTGTTTTGGCCTGTGTCAGGTGCCATAGAAGTAGGTAGGGAAACTGAGGTTTAAGTACAAGGAGTGCTGAGTCAGACAGATTCCATATAGCTGCCAAAGAAACAAGTAAAGGTAAGCTATGGGCAAATGGCCATAAGCCACATGGCCAGATAAATTAATGGAAATGTGTTGGAAAATTATTTAAGAACAGATAGTACCCAATGTGGGGCTCCATCTACTTTATTTCTGGACCATGTGGGGCCACAAATCTATTACAACACACACACACACACGCACTCACATAAACTTTTTACTTTTACCAGCATTTAGTGAGAGGTTACATTTCTCTACACCATCACTACTTTAATGGACTTTAAGCATTCTTTGTATAAGAAAACAGTTTTATTATATATATATAATTTGGTGATTTTACATCATGTACCCCATCAAACTCAGTTTCAGTTCTCTCGTATTCAAACCCACACATATGATCTCCCCATTTACAAAAACACCCATTCATGCTGCTCATTTACTTGCTGGAGAATAATTAAACTCCCAGTGGCCAGATCCTTAAAGAAAACAAGTCTTTCTTCACTCATGAAAACATTTTAAACTCATGAGGATAAGAAAGAAAAAATAACACTTTTTTTTTTCAAATTTTTCTATTACAAAATAAGCCCATTTGTTAACTTATCAACATTTTAAATTCAATTTATTGTTTTTCTTGATAAATACAAAATAAATAAAGAAAAAAAATAAGCCCAAATATTTTTTAGGTTTATTTGTACAATTTTACTAGATTTTTATGTAAATGTGTAACTATTTGTCTGAAGATTTCAACTTCTTTTGAATATTAAGTAGCATGTCATTCTAGTTTGCATACCCATATGTTTATAGGTGTGCAAAAATTTTTCATATAATTATTTTGTTTTATACAAATATTTATTCAATTATATATTAATTTACTATAATGCTTGTCTTATTTTTATTGGCATATGACAATTATTTATTCTGAATAGAAGTCCTTAACTGAATACATTATTTGAAATTTGAAATTATTTTCTATAATTTATTGAAGTGGCTTGCCTTCATGATAATTTTTTTTGGAATGAATATTTGAAATCTGATAAATTACAATAAAATTTTCTTTTGTTCCTCTTGCTTTAAATATTTTATGGAAGAGTGAAATATATGTATGTATATATATGTGTATATATATATATGTATATATATATATATATATATTACAAACACTAAACAATTTTAAATCATTTTATGGAATCTCAAACTCATGTCCAGATCAGACTCAGGAGTACACAGATTCCAGCTCCTGGGCCACCTGGAGAATTTCTCTCTGGAGCCAGAGACATATACATGGCTCTGACCTCACACTCTCACGCCACCTCTAGGGCAAGCTACATCATTATAGATGGATGTCTTCAAACTGCGGACCCAAGTCTAGAGCTAAGTCAGAGATAGTGCAGACCCCGTGTCTAGAGTAGACAGGAGACACACAAGCCTTCTAGCCACAACTGACTAGAAGCTGACTAAGAGTGAACCATTGAAGCTATGGGCAGACAGCAGTGCAAGAATACAAAAAACCATATAAAGAATAACAAGGTAATACCAAAAAAAACTGGTGATTCTACAACACCAAGATCTGAACAGAGCCATGAAGAGGAAACAAATTAAAAACATCTATATTGTCATAAAGATTATAGAAGCCTTAAAAGATAATATAAAATTTTTCTTAAAGAAACAAGAAAATACAGAAAAAAAAAATTGGAAGAGGTGAACAACACCTTGAAATAAAACAAAGAAAACCAACAAATGAAAGAAACATTCCAGAAACTAAAAATTAAATAGAAGCAATAAAGAAGGCACAAAATGAGGCAAAGGTGGAAATAAAGAATCTAAAGAAAAGAACCTGAACTACAAATACAAGCATAAGCAACAGAATCTAAGAGATGGAAGAGAGAATCTCTGGAGTGGAAGACTCAATAGTGGAAAAAGACACATCAATCAAAGGAAACACTAAAACCAAAAAAGCCATAACAAAAAAAAAATTCAGGAAATTTGGGACATCAGGAAAAGATCAAACCTGAGAATAATAGGAACAGAAGAAGGAAAAGAATAACAACTCAAAGACACAGATAATATATTCAATAAAATCATAGGAGAAAACTTTCCCAACATAAAGAAGGAAATGCCTATAAAGATACAAGTAGCTTACAGAACACAAAATAGATTAGACCCCCTAAAAAGTCTGCTCATCAAGCCACAAAGCATACAGAACAAAGAAAAATTATTAATAGCTGCAAAGGAAAGGGGTCAACTTACCTATAAAGGCAGACCCATCAAAATAACACCAGACTATTCAGTGGAATCAATGAAGGCAAGAAGGTCTTGGTCAAAAGTAATATATACACTAAAAGAGCATTGCTGCCAACCCAGACTACTATACCCACCAAAACTAACAATCACCATGGATGGAATAAGCAAGACATTTCATTACAAAATTAGATGTAAAGAAAACCTATCCACAAATCTGGCCCTACAGAAAGCACTAGAAGGAAAACTCCAACCTAAGGATCCCAGATACACCCATGAAACCACAAATAAACGGTAATCCTACTGAAGAAAAGTGCAAAGAAAGGAAATACACATAAGCTACCACCAAAAATAACAGGATATAACAACCAGTGGTCATTAATATCTCTTAATATTAATGACATTAATTCACCTATAAAAAGACACACCCTAACATGGTGGATTAAAAAAACAGAAGCCATCCTTCTGCTGCATATAAAAAACATACTTCAACTTCAAAGACAGACACAGGCTCAGAGTAAAGGGTTGGGAAAAGGTTTTCTATCAAATGGCTCCAAGAAACAAATTGTTATTGCCATCCTAATATCTAACAAAGTAGACTTTAAACTAAACTCAATTAAAAGAGACCACGATGAACATTACTTATTCATCTGCAAAAAAAAATTGATTAAGATGAGGTCTCAATCCTGAATATTTATGTTCCTAATTTAAGGGCACCTTCATATGGAAAACAAACACTACTAAAGCTTAAATCCCACATCAAATGTTACACTCTAAGAGTGAGAGACTTAAATACACTACTTTCACCCTTGGATAGGTCAATGCGACAGAGACTCAACAGAGAAATAAGGAGTCTAACAGAAGTTATGATGCAAATGATCTTAATAGATATTTACAAAAGCTTCCACTCCAACACAAAGGAATATACGTATTTCTCAGCACCAAATGGAACTTTCTCTAAAACTGACCACATACTTGATCATAAGGCAAATATCAATAGATACAAAAAAAGAGAATAATCCCTTGTAGCATATCAGACCACCATGGTCTAAACTTATTGTTCAACAATATCAAAAATCACAGAAAGCCTACAAAGTGATGGAAACTAAACATCATTCAACTGAACCACCTCTGGGTCAAGGAAGAAAAAAAAGAAAGAAATCAAAGACTTCCTAGAATCTAAGAAAAATGAATCCATCATATATCTAAACTTATGAGATACAATTAAATGAGTCTTAAGAGGAAAATTCATAGCATTAGATGCCTATATAAAAAAATCTAGAGAAATTCCACACAAGAGAACTAACTCACATAGAAGGAGTAGATGGCAGGAAATATCAAACTTAGAGCTGAAATCAACACAACTGAAACAAAAACAACTATACAAAGAATCAATAAGCAAAGAGTTGGTTCTTTGAGAAAATCAACAAGATATATAAACCTTTAACCAAACTAACAAAAAGCACAGAGAGAATGTCCAAATTAACAAAATCAGAAATGAAAAGGGGGACATAACAACAGACTGACTCCCCAGGAAATCCAGAGAATTTTTAGGTCATAATTTAAAAAATCTATACTCCACAAAAATGAAAAACCTAAAAGAAATGGACAGCTTTTTAGATAGGTGCCATTTACCAAAATTAAATCCAAATCAGATTAAAGACCTAAACAGACCCCAAAGGAAATTGAAGCTGTCATTAAAAGTCTCCCAAATAAAAACAGATCAGGCCCGGAAGTTTTCAGTGCAGAATTATACCAGACATTCAAAGAAGAAATAATACCAAGTCTCCTCAAAATGTTCCATACAGTAGAAAAATGGAAGAATATTGTCAAACTCTTTTAATGAGGCCACAGAAACCCTAACACCCAAGCCATTCAAAGACACAACAAATAAAGAAAATTACAGACCAAATTCTGTCATGAATATTGATGCAAAAATTCTCAACAAAATTCTGGCAAACCAAATACAACATATTAAAAAAGTTATCTAACACAATCAAGTAGGCTTCATTTCTGAAATTCAGGAATGGTTCAACATATGAAAAATTGTAAATATCATCTATCATATAAACAAACTGAAGGAAAACAAAACACAGGATCATATGCTTAAATGCTGAAAAAAGCCTTTGACAAAATCCAAAACTCCTTTATGATAAAAGTCTTGAAGAGCTTAGGAATAGAAGAAATATACGTAAATATAATAAAGGCAAATTACAAGAAGCCAACAGCAGACATAAAAATAAATGGAAAGAAACTGAAAACAATCTCACTAAAATCAGGATGTAGACAAGGTTTTCTCCTCTCCCCTTACGTATTCAATAGAGTTCTCGAAGTTTTAGCAAAGCAACAAAGAACAAAGGAGATTAAGAGAATACAAATTGGAAAAAAGTAAAATTATGTCCATTTGCAAATGATATAATTATATATATATATAAATGATCCACAAAATTCTACCAAGAAACTGCTACAGCTGATGAACACCTTCAGCAATGCATCAGATTACAAGATTAACTCAAATTAATCAGTAGCCCTCCTATACACTAAAGACAAAAGGGCTGCTAAAGACATAAGGAAAATATCACCCTTTATAATAGCTGCAAATAGCATTAAATATCTTGTTGTAACTATAACCAAAGAAGTAACAGATCTGTTTGACAAAAACTTTAAGTCACTGAAGAAAGAAATTGAAGCAGATATCAGAAAATGGAAACATCTTCCATGTTCCTGGATAGGTAGGATCAACAAAGTAAAAATGGCAATCTTACTAAAAGCAATCTACAGATACAATGCAATTTCCATCAAAATTCCAACACAACATTTTATAGACCTTGAAAGAATGATACTCAATTTCATTTGGAATAACAGGAAAGCCAGGATTGCCAAAACAATTTTGCTCAACAAAAGAACCTCAGAAGACATCACCATCCTCAGCTTCAAGTTATACTGTAGAGCTAGAGTAATAAAAATAACCTGGTACTGGTATAAAAACAAACTTATGGATCAAAGGAATCTAATTGAAGACCCAGACATTAACCCACACACCTAGAATACCTGATCTCTGACAAAGAGGCCAAAATATTCAAAGGAAAAAAGATAGTATCTTCAAAAAATGGTGTTGACATAACTATATGGAAGTATGCAGAAAAAATGCAAATGGATCCAAATCTTCCCACCAACAATGGAGGAGTGTTTCCCTTGCTCTGCATCCTCTCCAGCATAGATATAACACAACAAACTAGAGCTCAAAACCTTAAAAAACCAAATCAAAAAATGGGGTTCAAACCTAAAAATGGAATCTCAGCAGAAGAATTACAAATGGCTGAAAGACACTGGAAAAGGGGTTCAGCATCTTTAGCTATCAGAGAAATGCCAGTTAAAACAACTTTGAGATACCACCTTACATTTTTGAGAATGGCTAAGATTAGAAACACAGATGACAGCCTATGCTGGAGAGGATGCAGAGCAAGGGAAACGCTCCTCCATTGTTGGTGGGAAGGTAAGCTTTTTCATCCACTCAGGAATGCAGTATGGCAGTTTCTCAGAAAACTGAGAATCAATCTCCCCAAGGACCCAGCAATACCACTTCTGGGTGTATACCCTAAAGATGCACAGTCATACTCCAAAGGTATTAGTTCAACTATGTTCATAGCAGCATTATTTGTAATAGCAAGAACCTGGAAACAACCTAGATGTCCCTCTACTAAAGAATGGATTAACAAACTGTGGTACATCTACACAATGGAATACTACTCAGCAGTAAGAAAAAACGATATCCTAAAATTCGCAGGCAAATGGATGGACTTGGAGAATATTCTCCTGAGCGAGGTATCACAATCTCAGAAAGATAATCAGGGGATGTACTCACTCATTAGTGGTCTCTAAACAAACAAACAAGAAAAAAGCCAATCTTCCCCAAGCTGCCAACCACAACCACTGAACAGCTTGGAATATGAAACAACTTGGACTGACACCTTGGAACCTATTCCCTCCAGAGGAACACCTAACTCACTCTTGATGTTAGCATGAGGAAATCAGACTTTCTTGGAGTGGGTGCTGAACTAATCCACCTTGTGACCTCTTGCCCTTTCTGGGGAAATGATTGGTGATGAGGAGAAGAGAGAATGACCAGGAGAGGTCAGGAGAGGGAAGGGAGTTAGAACAAGGGGAAACATGGATAAAACAATGAGTCTTTATTCTATAGAATAAAAAAACACTTAGGTAATCAAACATCCTAAATATCATATTCTGTAGGTCTTTGAAGTATTTGAAAAATTATCTATATGTCAGAAATATACTTGTTCAACCTTGAAAGCAAAACAAAATAAACAGTAAAAAATTTTTAAAAATTATGATTTTGTCCTTTGCTGACAGGTAAGTTACACCTATTTTATGATGGGAGGCCAGCTTCTTCTTATGTTATGTTGTTTTAGTTAGGATTTCTAATGCTATGAAAAAAAATACAGTGACAAATAGCAACTTGGGAATTAAAATATTTATTTTGTTAATGGCTTGTAACCCTTCATCAAGAGAAGTCAGGGCTAGAACTCAAGGCAGGAACCTGAAGGCAGGAACTGATGCAAAGGTTATGGAGGAAATCTGCTTGTTGATGTGCTCCTCATGGCTTGTTCAACCTGCTTTCTTATAGAATCCAGATCCACTTGCCCAGAGTGGCATCCACTACAGTGGTATCAGTCTGCAATGTCAGTCATCACCCAAGAAAATGCACTAGAGACTTAACTACAGAAAAATCTTGTAAAGGTTATTTCTCAACCGATATTTCTTCTTTTCAGATAAATCCAGTTTGTCTCAAGTTGACGAAAAATCTAGCCAACATGCAGCCATCTGTAGATATACTGACTTCAGAACAAAAGTAGAAAATGATTGTATCAAGGCCACACATGGACAAGAATAAGCATTAGGGAAAGCAAAATTGTTAACCATGCAGGGTTGTCTCCTTAACAATGAAAATCAGACCTGTTTTCCACACAGAAGGCTGGAGTAAATGTATTTAATAGTCTGGTGATCTTGGCTATCTGTAGAGCCAGACATCACTCAAATATCCAGAAATGTTTATCCCAGACTCACTCACCCTAAATCTTTAGCTTTGACTGCTTTTTTTAGTCAATAGAACCCATCCTTTGGAGGAGATATTACATATTCTTTATTGCCTACTGATTTCTACCCTATTTCAGTCAGAGACCACAAGCACTCCCAGTACCTTAAGATACAGAAATTACCTTCATGGTACAAGTCAAAAGTTCTTTGCAATAAAGTTTTGATGTAGTCATACTTCAATCACTATTGTGTGTATGAGATGAGAATAATTATTCGTAAGATACTTTTCTTTTCCAAATTGTACTAAACTTAAATGTGTCTAAAAATAACCTGGACTGTAGTCAAACTCTAGATGTTTCAACCTGCATGAACTATGTCATGATGAACCAAGTTTTCTTCATACCTTATATGGTCAGATTTTCTTCCAACTGAAATTCTTGTACCCCACCATCACATGATTATTTACCAACTACAGTCTTCCTGATATGTATAAGTATTATAAAATAATATCAATATTTAGGTTTGTATTTGGAATATAAATAATACAATTATCATATATGAATAAATGCAAATATCATATTTCTTTCTTCACAAGAAGAGTTTCATTATATGTTTAAAAGTCAGCAAGAATTTAAGGTTTAAATTTCAGTTGGAATTGCTCAAATTAAATATGAAAATTTTACAACATTTCATAACTTTATACCATAAGAAACTGGGGGGAAAAGAAGTAAAAATGAAATTTCAAGCAAGTAGATATTAAGAGACATCAGTGACTTTTTCTGGAAGTTAGTAGCTTAATTGTGACTGCTACGATCTATATAAAGAATTAGTGGGAATATTTCATATATCATTCTAAGGCATGATAATACTTCATGTTTCACTCTTTAAAGCCAGTATTTCCTGGGTACAAAGACCAAAAATATCATGCAAAAACTGTAAAGCAAAAGTCTTACAAATGTATTCCAAAAATACTCAAAAAATAAGAAAACTAAATCTATTAACAGTAAAAAGGATAATGTGTGAGGATTAAGAAGGATTGAAATCAGAATTTCAAGTTTGTTTAACTTTCTAGACATCAGCTAATAAATTATACTGTTATTAATATAGGACAAATCCAACTGATTGTATAATCAGAAACAGAAATAACATATTAAATGTAATATTCTATCATAATAAAACAATTATTTCATTAATGAAACATAGATAGAAGGTATATCAATCTGTCCTCATTGTTGTGTTCAAGATGTTGTAACTAAGCAACTTAACAGAATAATGGTTTTTTTGGCTCATAGATGGAAGGAATACTTCAGAGAAACTGAAGCGGGGCAGCAAGAACATGAATAATTATATTGCATGTTAACATAGGAATTAGAAAGATTAATGACCATGTCCTACTCATCTCCTCTATTTTATCAGTCAGGAATCATAGCAATTGGACAAGGCTACTCATATTCATGAAGGAACATGCTTATTCAGTAAATCACCTGGTAGCATCTTTCCAGAAATTAACAGTATATGTTCAAAATCCAATTGAGTTGAAAATAAGGTAAAAGACCACAAGCATATTCTTTGTTGAGTTGACAGAGAACCTGATCTCTTTAAACCTTAATATTTCATCTCTGGCCCCAACATCATGATCATCTCAAACTACAAAAATTATTTACTTTTTTAAACTCTTTTAATTTTTTGACTACAATCTTATCCTTTGGAAAAAGCATGGATAACCTATAGAATTAATATCTTATGACAAGGTATTATATGGTGTTGTAAAATTTAACAATTTTGATGTCAAAACATTTGGGAGTATAATGGTCACCAGTATCTGGAAAGAAGAAGAGCAAGGTTAGGAAGGTGAGTAGCACCCTTTGTAGCTTGGCTAGGGGAACACATACCATTACTCATTTTAGATCAGCTTTGCTATAGTAAAGATAATCTATGTTAATTCTTCTATTGTAGAAGAGATGATTTTGAAGCTTCTGTCAGAATTAGAAATGGTGACTGAAAAGATGGCTGAGAGGTAAAGACAATTCTCTACTTAAGGGACATGATTCCAGTTTGTAGAACACTGGTTGGACAGTTATAACCACCTGCATCACCAGATCCAAATAAATACACACATGAGGCCTCAATTGACTCCTGTACTGAGGTGTACATACTAGTTTAAGCATAAGCACAATTTTCAAACGTACTGAACTAAGCAATATTGGGACAGTGGGACCATGGGACTGCCTGCTGCCTGCCCAGGGAGGGGATGGGGAGTTGTGGAGAAGAGAGAATGAACTGATGTGTTGGGAGGAGGAAGGGACCCTGAATAAGGATATACAAGGATAGAAAGTGTGACTTCTTTGTTCATAATAATAATAATAATAATAATGAAAGAAAACTATCTAAAAATGTATATTTTTTTCAAAGAAACTACAAATATTCAAATAATGAATATACTAGCCTGTAACTCTCTATGGCTCAGTGTCTGTATGTTTTAAAACATCACACAAAACTCAGATCCAAGTGGATCAATGGCCTCAACATAAACCCATCCACATTGAATTTGATAGAAAAGAAAATGGGAAATAACTTCCAACGCATTGACACAGGTGACCACTTCCTAAATATAACACCAGAAGCACAGAAACTAAGAACAACAATCAATAAGTGGGACCTCCTGAAAATGAGAGGCTTCTGTGATGCCAAAGACACAGTCAGTAAAACAAAACAACAGCCTACAGAATGGGAAAAGATTTTCACCAACCATACAAGTGACAGAGGACTGATCTCTAAAATATATAGAGAATTCAAGAAACTAGAGCCCCAAACCATGAATAACCCCCAAAAAATGGGGTTCAGAACTAAAAAGGAATTCTCAGCAGAAGAATTACAAATGGCTGAAAGACACTAGAAAAAGTACTCAACATCTTTAGCCATCAGAGAAATGCAAACCAAAACAACTTTGAGATACCACCTTACACCTGTCAGAATAGCTAAGATTAAAGACACAAATGACAGTCTTTGCTGGAGAGGTTGAGGAGCAAGGGGAGCACTCCTCCATTGTTGGTGGGAGTGTAAGCTTGTTCAGTCACTCTGGAATGGAGTATGGCTGCAGTTTCTCAGAAAACTGGGAATAAATCTCCCCAAGGATATAGCAATACCACTATTGGGCATATATCCTAAAGATGCACATTCACACCCCAAAATCATTAACTTTGTTCATAGTATCATTATTCATAATAGCAACAACCTGGAAACAACCTAGATGCCCCTTAGCTGAAGAATGGATTAACAAACTGTGGTACATCTACACAATGGAGTACTACTCAGCAGTAAGAAAAAATGATATCCTAAAATTTGCAGGCAAATGGATGGATTTGGAGAATATCCTCCTGAGTGAAGTATCACAAACTCATAAAGATAAGCAGGGGATGTACTCACTCATTAGTGGACTTTAAACAAAAAGCAAAGCATGTCCAAGCTGCAAACCACAACCAATGAACAGCTTGGGATCTGAAATACCTTGGACTGGCACCTTGGAGCCCGTTCCCTCCAGAGGAACACATGACCAGTCTTGATGTTGGAGTGAGGAAAGCAGATCTGCCTGGAGTGGAGGCTGAACTAAGTTACTTTGGGACCTTGGGACTTCCTCCCCTTGCTGGGGAGGGCATAAAGAGATGGGGAGTAGAGAAAGGGACTGGGAGGGGTGGGAGGTGGAAGGGAGTTTGAATAAGTGGATACATGGATGAAAAATGAGACTTTATTCATAATTAAAATAAAAGAAAAAAACTCTGAATTTTTCCCCAAAAGAAACATTATATATTATTCCATAAATGAATGAAAGTATTATGCATCAATCACAAATCACTGAATAGAAAATAATCATCTTATAATCTGCTTGTATATATGCCAATATTTGTAATGATAATAAGCCTGTCCTTCACTCATCTGAATATACACATGGGAAAGTGAAAGCGGAGGTCCAGTCATAGACATTACAACCAATATGCATCCACTACTGCCCTCAGGCTGGGATCTGTTCAATAAAACATGTTTGAACAACTTTCACTTACTGTCTGATGTTGTTCTTCCTTCCAGGATTAATTAAAATATGTTCCAGTAAAAACCTCCAGCGAGAGCACACAGAACTAGAAGATGTTCTGGGTGCTATGCCTTCTTGTGTGACAAGCCACACTTTCCGGCAGTGAGTGCATTTTGCTCACATTTTTAGAACTATTAAGCTAGGATAATTATGAAACAATCTAAACAATGTTCAATAGCCCGTGTAGATGTCTGACAGGGCATGTTGTCTCTTAATTAGGAACTTCAATGCTTAATGCTCATATATTAACTGAAATAATTGGCTAGATATTTCATTTTTCTTTTACTCTTACTGGCACTGAAACTAGAATAGCTAGAATGGCATGTCTTAGAAAATGTACACACAAACACATACACTCATACATACCACAGACACACACCACGTACATGCCCATACATACACTTATACTTATGCACACATACACATACATACACATAGACATACATATGCATAACCATCAGAAAAACACATACATTTATATACATATATACACATACATGTGTATATAACATATATACATGCCTATGAATACACATAACACATAAAATCATTGATGTGCATATACACACAAGTAGAAGATGTGGTAAGAATTTAGAATAAATTGTTTAAATGATTTTGTTGTGTCCTTTTTACCCAATACTTAATTTAACATGTTCAGATGAATTTTGAATCACCTTCTATTCACAGTTTATCATTTCACTTCCATGAAGGGAGTTCCCTGTAATTGCATTATGTAAACTCGGCATTTGTGTAAGAGGTATGTCTAATATAGCAGAAAAAAATTCAGAATATGTATTTTAAGTAATGGATACTGTAATGTTGTTTCACAATCATTATTGCAAGATCTGCTTTTAATCATAACAAATTGCTATCTATTAGAAACACACACACACAAATGACCTATTTCCATAAACATTTCCACAGAGATCTTGATATGAAAATCCCTGCAGACCTCTTAGGAAAACTAGACAATATTGAGCTAAAGTGGATATGAGTCATATTGTTTGTGCTTAGTATTTTGAGAAGTGGATGACTGTTGCTGCTGTCTAATAAAGAATAAAGGTCTTTACACAGGTAAATATAGGCCTTTGTGTGTTTCCACATAGTTCTATTTTTTTCACTGCTGCACTTAGAATGATTGCATGCATAAAACGTAAAAGATACTGTTTGGAAACTGCCTGCTATGCTTTCTTTCACATGTAAAATCAAATTAATGTTGATCAGTTATACAGAAAAGCCCCTAATGGGTTCAAGGACTAAAGAAACATAAGTTTGACAAAACTATTATTTGCATTCAATGTGGTTCAATATTTTGGAGGAAAAACCATTTTTTTCTTACATCAGATAATTATGAGATGAAAAAAATGTTGAATGTTAAAAAATTAAATGAATATCAGACTTTCTCTAACTGACAGAAATTATAACACACTAGATTCTCATGGCAGTCTTAAAGCATATAGGATGTAGATGCCATGTGGGGGTAAGACTACATAATTCTGCAAAGATAAACTCTCTTTATAAAATATAATTTAAAGCCATTTAATCCAAGTGTATACTTCAGAAACACAGAGACAATTTTGGATTTTAGCAACCAGCCACACTCAGCAGCTAATATATTATCTAAGTTTTCATTTTGTCAACTTGAAACCAAAGGAGTTACATTACTATTTGATATTGATTTGAATAATATACCAAATCTAATATTGCCTTTTTGTTAAATTGAATATTAAGTATAAATGCATGTTATACTTATATGATGCAATGAGTTAGGTGTATACTGAGATGAAATAACAGAAAAATATGAATATAATGATTTTTCAAATGTCAACCCCATAAACAGTAACAAAAATCTGAGTAGTATTAATTTATCTTACAGTACTTGAGGAAATACCAGGTGCCTGTAGTTAAGTGATTATTAAGTAAAAATGAAATTATGAGTTTTACTGATAATTATGGAAAAATAAATATGTCTGTGTATTACTGTATGTCTTCTTTCTCTGTTTCTCTGTCTGTATGTGTTTATCTATCTGTATCTCTGTCTCTCTCTGAATCCCTGTCTCATTTATTTTCATAGATAGATTAAAGGAGACATGGAAACAAATGCCACGTTAAATCTGAACTAAAATTCTATTATTATTATTATTATTATTATTATTATTATCATTAAGTTTAGGGTTTTTGAGACAGGATTTCTCTGTGTAGCCCTGGATGTCGTTAAACTCACTTGTAGACCAGGCTGTCCTCAAACTCACAGAGATCTGTCTGCCTCTGCCTCCCTGAGGTTTGGGATGAAAGGTGTGTGTCACCACTGCCCTCTGTAGAAATAAGGATTCTGGCCCCATCTAGCCAGAGGTTCATACCCACAGACCTATAGTCTAGAACACCTAGTCACCTGCCAGTGAGTGGTTAGGTTCCCCGAAATGGCTCAGATGGTTATATTGATTTCATCCTTTTGGCCTATGGCTCAGGAATAATGCTAGGTAGCTCTTTCATCTTAATTCAACCCATTTCCATTAATCTGTCCTGCCACATGGCCAGTGGCTTACCTATTTTCTTACATCTTGATTCTTGTGTGGCTGGATCACACCTCTCTCAACTCTACCCTCCTTCTCCTACTTATGCTCAACTTGCCCCTCCTACTTTTTGATGGGCCAAAACAGTTCCTTTATTTAAATAATGGTATTCACAGTACGCAGAAAGACATCTGCACATCACTTGCCCCTTTCTGTCTAAAGAAATGGAAGGTTTCAATCTCAACATAGCAAAATTACATATTACAGAAGAGCTATCAAGCAAGAACTACAGTTACAATATCTAGTCTATTTGTATTTTACAAAATTAAAGAAAATAATCTATTATCTACCTTATCCCTGTGAATCTAAAGTTGCATATCTAATATACTTTTAAAAACAACAAAAAAGCTACTTAATCTTCAACTATATCAAAGAACACAGAAGAATATAATATGACTCAAGAAAACAGAAAATGCAAGCAACTTTCAAAACCTACAAATGACAAAGATGACATCTGTCTGCCTGGACAGTCACCCAAAGTTCCTTTGTAATTTTGGGACATCCATCTTCAGCCTACAGGTCTAGAATCTTTGGTATACCTTTCAGTGAAGCAGGAAATTTGAAGGACTGTTCTGCCCACTCTGACATAGTTCATCAGTCTCTTCTCATTGTGTCCTGAAAGATGTCTGGCAGTATTCTCTGCAAAGAGGTAAACTGAAGGACCATCTCAGCTTGTTCTGCTGAAGTTCAGAGGTCACTTTCCTATGGGTCTTGCACATCCAGTTTATACAGCATACTGTCAAGCAGTCAGTACAAGAACAATTTCTTGTCCAGTGGCTAACCATTGCCAAAAAGAAAGTAAACCCCATATGGAGTTTCTTCAGTGCCGATCATTCTCAAAAGTAGATTGGTTCTGCCAGGATCAGACCTGTCTCATTGTCCAGAAAAGTTTAATTTCTTAAAATATTTTAAATGTCATACTCTGTAAGTCTTTGAAGTGATTGAAGATTGTCCAGCTAATTGAAATATACCTTTGTATACCTAAAAAATCTAACATGACTATAAATTTGGTTATCACAGATGACTATTAATCTGCATTTCTGAATTATGCATTATAATTTTAAATGACTTCTATAAATATACCTTAAACAAGAGTAGAAAAATACATACAGCATAACAAAATTGACCTTAAATTTATAGCAATAAATCAAAATTTATACCAATTTAAAATATTTTTAGATTAACAGCTGATTTTTGAGTTATAGTAAATTCAACAATCTATTTTTTTAAAATCATTCATATGCCATAGTCCCTTTTTTCTTAGAGAGAGATTGACTATGATCACTAAGCATTTACATTAAAAGCAAACATTTATAAAGCAATATATTGTGAATTTGGGCATAGTAGCTTTCTATTACCACTTTCTGCTGATAAAGTGGTGCTGGTAATATTGTGAGGGTTTTGAGGCTGGATCATCTTAGCCTTGAAGTCCATGTGAACATCTCTTCCTATCAGAGAATTGTCAGGTGGTCTTGACTGAGGAAACCATAATAGGCTGAAAGCAAATCACAGAGTCTCATCTTCTGTGGAAACAAAATCAGAACCTCTTTTCCAAAACAACATATCCTTAGACACAAATTTCAAAGTCAAAATACCTTGAAAATATATGTGTTGATTTAATTTAACAGCCTTTGCAATCAAATACCTTTCTGCAGTTAGTTCATTAACAGTTAAAAATTAAAAGAAAACACAATAATAGCCATAATCCAGACTCTGTGTATTCTCCATCTTTTTGTGACTCATATTTTTATACTCTATTTCTCTTTTTAAAGAAGTTTCTCCACCCTTTTTAGTTATTCTCCCAGCTTACATATTCTTTTTCACACACTTTATAACTGATTTATACAGATTTTATACATCTGAATCTGTTTTAATGAATAACATTAATCATTTTACAACCAGAGAAGCTTTTAAAATGCTAGACTATACAACACTGCTTTGGCTGCTGACTTTGACCAGCTCAGCTTTTCAACATGGCAATGGCACTGGAACCATGTTTATTTTCCCAGTTCTTAAAATAATGTTAAATATTGTGGAACTTTTTACCAGCCCTGCTCTGGGGAATTTTTGGTTCCACATGCCACCAAGTAGAGCACAGCTGCACACTAATCACTCCATTTGAGTGTTTGGTAGCAGGGGCTATTAAAGAGCCATACAGTTTTTGCCAATGAAGCTGAGGCAGGAAGCTGATTTTGAAGGGGCATCTGCCTGGTACCACCAAAAAGAGCAACCCCTGAAAATGCTGCTACCAAGAAACCATCTTTGACTCCATTCTCTTTTTATTTAATATAAGCACTAACTATAAGTAAGAGAGATCTATTTGAGGAAAAACTTTTAATCACTGAAGAAAGAAATTGAAGAGGATATCAGAAAATGGAAAGATCTCCCATGTTCCTGGATACATAGGATCAACAGAGTAAAAATGGCAATCCTACAAAAAGCAATCTACAGTTTCAATGCAATTCTCATTAAAATCCCAACACAATTTTTTACAGACTTAGAAAGAACAGTACTCAGCTTGATTTGGAAAAACAGGAAACCCAGATTGCCAAAACAATTTTGCTCAACAAAAGAACTTCAGGAGGCATCCCCCTCCCCAACATCGATTATACTCTAGAGCTACAGTATTAAAAACAGCCTGATACTGGTATAAAAACAGACTCGTGGATCAACTGAATTGAATTGAACATCTCAGCATTAACCCAAAAACCTATGAACACCTGATCTTTGACAAATAGGCCCAAAATCTTCAATGGAAAAAAGATAGTATATTTACAAAATGATGTTGGCATAGCTGGATGGTAGTGTGTAGAAAAATGCAAATAGGTCCAAGCTTATCACCCTGCACAAAGCTCAAATGGAAATGGATCAAAGACCTCAACATAAACCCAGCCACACTGAACTTGATAGAAAACAAAGTGGGAAATACCCGTCAATGCATTGGCACAGGTGACCACTTCCTAAATATAACATCAGTAGCACAGACACTAAGATCAACAATCAATAAGTGGGACCTCCTGAAACTGAGAAGCTTCTTAAAGCCAAAGACACAGTCAATAAGACAAAACAACAGCCTACAGAATGGGAAAAGATTTTCAACAATCCTACAAGTGACAGAGTACTAATCTGTAATATAAATATAGAACTAAAAAAAACTAGAGCCCAATCCTTAAATAACTCAATTAAAAACTGGGTTTCAAAATTAAAAAGGGAATTCTCAGCAGAAGAATTACGAATGGCTTAAAGGCACTTGAAAAAGTGGTTAACATCTTTAGCATCAGAGAAATGCAAACCAAAACAACTTTGAGAACACCTTACACCTGTCACATTGGCTAAGATTAAAGACACAAATAGCCTATGCTGGAGAGGATTCAGAGCAAGGGGAACACTCCTCTGTTGTTGGTGGGAGTGTAATCTTGTTCAGCAACTCTGGAATGCAGTATGGTGGTGGTTTCTCAGAAAACTGAGTATCCAAAAAAAAAAAAAAAAAAAAAAAAAAAAAAAAAAAAAAAAAAAAAAAAAAAAAAAAAAAAAAAAAAAAAAAAAAAAAAAAAAAAAAAAAAAAAAAAAAAAAAAAAAAAAAAAAAAAAAAAAAAAAAAAAAAAAAAAAAAAAAAAAAAAAAAAAAAAAAAAAAAAAAAGAAAAGAAAAAAGAAAAGAAAAAAGAAAAAAAGAAAAGAAAAGGAAAAAGAAAAGATGCACATTCTCACTCCAAAGGCAGCTATGTTCATAGCAGCATTATTCGTAATAGCAAGAACCTGGAAACCAACTTAGATGCCCCTCAACTGAAGAATGGATTAACAAACTGTGGTACATCTACACAATGGAGTACTATTCAGCAGAAAGAAAAAACGATACCCTAAAATTTGCAGGCAAATGGATGGATTTGGAGAATATCCTCCTGATTAAGGTATCATAAACCCAGAAAGATAATCAGGGGTTGTTCTCACTTATTAATGGACTTTAAATAAAAAGCAAAGCACACTCAAGCGGCAAACTACAACCACTGAACAGCTTGAGATCCGAAGCACCTTGGACTGGCACCTTGGAGCCCATTCCCTCCAGAGGAACACCTGACCCAGTCTTGATGCTAGGATGAGGAAATCGGACTTGCCTTGATTGGATGCTGACCTAAGCCACCTTGGGATCTTGAGACCTCCTGACATTGCTGGGGAAGAAATAAGGTAATGGGGAGAAGAGAGAGTGACTGGGAAGGGAGAAGGGGGAAGGGTGTTTGAACAAGGGGATACAAGGATAAAAAATAAAAATCTATTAAAAAAAACAAATTGTACATTAAGACAATTCTTGGAGAATGGAATGTCCCACAATAGATGGTTAGATTCACTCCTGAGAATGCAGGAACAGATAGGAAATGCGTCTGTGTACCTATGTCTCAATGGGGTCTGACCACTCGATTCAGGCTCTCAACACTCCAGAGACAGGCCTCCAAGTTTTAACAGCTAACACCTAAACACTACTATAGCCCTGTCCCCTTAAAATGATCTTCTTAACTGTTTTTTTTTTTTACATTCTTTAAATTTATCTTTTTGTATGTGAATCTTTCATTATATTACTTCCCTTCCCCAACTCCTCTTCCTCTCAGATTCTTTCTCCTCTACTTATTCAGCGTTGTGTTCTCTCTCTCTCTCTCTCTCTCTCTCTCTCTCTCTCTCTCTCTCTCTCTCTCTCTCTCTCTCTCTCTTATTCTCTCTCTCCCTCTATCTCTATCTCTCATTCTCTCTCCTCTGTGTGTCTCCCTTTCCCCCTCTCTCCCCAACTCTCTTCTCCAAAAAGTAAACAAAGAACAAAAAAGCCTAAACAAAAATAAAGTACATAAAATTTATACTTTCTGGGAAAGGTAAAATTCTCTAATGGGGTATTATTGAGTATATCAATCACACTTGCAACACTCATGCAAGGAGTCATTGACAAACACACAACAGACACCAAGACTTTTTGTTTTGTTAATATTTGTCTTCTTTTTATTTTTATTTTAAAGGTGTTTTAACATACCCACCACTTTTTCCCCTCCCTCCCCTGTTCTGAGTCCTCCCTCATCTTCTCCCACCTTATTCCGTTTCCATTTCTCAGAGAGTATAAGGATATTTGTACAGCCATTTTGGGAAGCAGTATGGAAGTTTCTCAGAAAAATGGGAATCTATCTACCTATTGATCCAGTACTACTACTCTTGAGCATATACCAATATGATGCATATTTTTGTGTTGTTTTTCAAATAGTTTTGAGATCATTTTCCACTCATTACAGTGCGCAGTCTAATCAGAATAATATTTCTTCTAAAACAAAAAAGCACTGAATGATTAGAGAGAGTATCATTTAATAATCAATGTGTCAAAGTTAACATGACAACAAAAATGTATTGTAAATACTTGTTACCTGTAAAATACTGAAAATTTAATTTAAACTAGATTTCAAAACAATACATTTTCTGTTTATCATGCTTGTATGTAATTCTTAATAGTTTGTTTTATTTAATGCTTTATGATGAAAATAAATGTAATTTCAAGTATTGAACTGTGTTATATAATTCACCCTATGCCACTCTAATGATTACCTCTCAGTATTTATATATAATATTCAGAAAATCGGAGACTCCTTATAATGTATTCAAATTAAGCTATTTAAATTGTCTTAAGTTTTCTCACAATAGAAATATGTTATTATTTAATAATAGAATAATAAATAATAAAATATGTTATTATTTAATAGAAATAGCTACTGAGTATTAAGGAACCAGGAAACTGGACACAAGTAAAAAATGCCCAAGGTGGTATTTGTGCTCAGAGGAGCCATCGATGCTTGCACTGATATGAGATTGAGTATGTGAGAATTCCCACTCTTATAGTAGATGCCAAAGGTCTCTCCTGTCAACTTTCTACTCATGTTCAGAACCTTGTACCTCATGGGGATTAATAGGTTAGGGAGGGAATCAACAGGAAGACACTTTCTCTGGATGGTAAATAACAAAACCCAAGTTTTACAAAATACAAAAAAATCATAAATGGTGTCAGCCAGCTGTGCTTATGTGGAGTCTGCGGCTCACACAGTAGCGAAGTTTCTTGTACCATCTCTCTCACCCACCACTCCTTTTTCTCACCTGTTTTCATTTACTGCCTTTTCTCTGACTTGCTCACCACAGGTTATAACTTTTGGATACTACTACTGGAAGAACCATCAAAGCATCCTCAGGAAGTCCTGGTCATTGGCAACCACAACCTAAAATCAAGATGGGATCAACCTCAAGCTCAAACACTGACTTTGAAATTTCCTATGGATACCGTTCTTTCCAAATCATTTTGTGATTCTAAGATTTACAATGTTTAGATATTTTAGCTTGTGAAGAAGCCATCAGGCTCATCGTATGACCCCCTTAATATTACCATTCTCTCTTAGAGTTGGATTTGGACTCCAATAAATGAAATACCTTGATTTGATAAAGTATGTTAAGTATGGGCAGTGGTTTCCTTGTCGTGATATTTTAAACTTATATTGTTAGTGGTATTAATGTGATTCAACTCATTCTCATATGGAAATAACTTGGTATAACAGATGCTGTGATTGATGAACACTGTCTACCTATATTAAAGAGAATGGCATATTACATAATGGGGATTCTTGCTCTGTCAATGTAAACCTTTCATGAGGCAGGAAAAGTAAGCTACTGGGTTGGTCTGTTGCTCATCATATGTAAGGCCAGGCTGGAAGTCACAGAAATTAGCTGCAGGTGCTTAGGGTTTAGAAAGTGCTGAAGGGACGAAAGGCCAATGTGTTGGCTTCAGGTTAGTTCTTATGATCAGTTATTCTTTTTATCTTCCTATAAGACCACCTCTCTCGTTTGTTGCAAAGGATGTGGTGGGGAAGTGGGGGCCAGGGGGTTATTTACGTTTGATTTCACATAGGAAATAGGATTACTCCAATGGGGGTCCCTTAGTAATGAAAAAACATGCATTAGCTTAAGAAGACCGGGGACAGCAACTGCTATAGAGCATTAGAATTATTCATGTAATCTGAAACATTAACAGTAAATCAAGACAACGGACTATTTAGTGTTTAGACCTGTGCAATTTCTAGCCCCTTTCCACACATTTTTCTTTTGTTTATCTCCTGAGAGATGCCCACATGTGTACAATACAAAGAACTGAGTCATAAAAGCAGAGGCCTGTTAGCCTCCCCGAGGACCAATTAATGGTGCTCCAAATCTTGTGGGCAGGCAGATAAAAAGGATAGAGCAAGCTAAGGGGAAGAGGGTGAATACTCAACTAGAAGAGGAAAAGATTTCTCTTTGTCAGATGTTGGAAGGGACTTCTTTAGCTATTCTTACCTAACTTCCTTATGGTTTGTGGGTTTTTTATTTTTCTTTTTTCTTTTTTTATCTCAATGTCTTCCAAAGTCTCCCTAGTTCTGATGTGACAAGAGAAAGAAATAATATTTCAAAATATCAATTAAGCTTTCATCTGAACTTATAACAGCACGGTTCTGGTTAGAAAAAAATAATAAAAAGGGCCATTTAGAATGTACCTGCTCCCCCTTTCATATATTGGCAGGTTTATTGATAGGCGCTTGAGTTTTACCGTTTGTATCTCCAAGCTGGATATAACTGTAAAGGCAGGGCGCTTTGTAGTGCAACCTTTAGCTCCAATCTCACCCCCTACGAGTCCACAGGCCTTTGAACAGAAACCGAGTGCCACTTTGAAATCAGAAGTTGAAAGTGCTTGACATGGAAAGGGGGGCTTGAAAGTCTTGCTCTTTGAACCTTTTCAAAGTCCCACAGAAAGTACAGGCAGGACAATGATGGGCAGGCTGGGGCTCTGGGCAAGAGAGGCTGTGTGGTAATGAGGACTTAAGTGCTTTCTCAGTCCCTTTCTATTCTCACCTCCTCCCAGCTCGGGAATTAAAACTACCTCAAGATAACACAGTCACCTGCCCCTGTCTCATTGTAAGTGTGAAGTAATTCTTTCTAGAATGTGAATTTTTGATTATTGATATGATGAGAAGAAAACATCCAGTCAATGACCAATAGACAGTGGACATCAAGATTCTTCCTTCTCAGAGAAATGGGAAGAGTCATGAACCACAAAACTTTCTGCTTTGTGGGTAGCTACATTTTTTGAGGATGAATGGGATGCTTAGCATTGTATGAAAGGGTATTGTTTCTTATTATATAACTTATTCTGCTTGACTTTAAAGTGGGTTATAGTCTAAACATACTTTATAAAGATCAATATCAGACATGAGTACATGAAGACATGATATTTTACCCTTTGGGAAGTTAAGCCCATAGACCAAAAGAAAACAACATTGCAAGAGTAAAAGCAGAATACATATGGCTTCTGTCATTAATCATTCTGTGGGTGTGAAAATGCTTATGCTAGCTAGAGACACAGCTCAGCAATTAACACGATTGCTAGGCAAGCAAGAGTACCAGAGTTTGGATTCCTTAATCTATGCAAATGCAAGGTATGTTTGGGGGCTCACCTGCAATTTCAACCTGGAAGATAGAGAGAGAATATCCCTGGACAAACTTCCTTGGGAGAATAGTGTTACTACTGGGCTTTGGGGTGTGATCAAGAGGCACTGACTCAAAAGTATAAGATGACAAACAATGAAGGAAGATTCCCATCATCAACCTAAGGCCTTCACATGCATTTGCCGACAAGCATATTCACATACACAAGTGCCCTCACACATGTGTCAATATGCATACATACACATATACCGAATAAATACTACACACTAAGTAGAAGAGGAGGAGGGAAGTAAGACAATATTTATCAGCAACTACTAGAACAGAAAAATAAAAAAACAAAACATTTTACAGTATTGAAACTAAAAACTCTGTCATAAAATTCATCCTTTGACCCATGGATACTTTTTGGTTGCTAAGTTTGTGTTACTAGATAAGATATAACAAAACAAACAGAACAAAATGCTAAGATATTGGTAACACTTTATACTTCCAAATTTATTTAAAAATAATTTGTTGAAGGTTAAAAATGTGTCCTCTTAAATGGAGATTTATATGAGTCAGTAATATCACCTTGTTTAAAAAACATTTATGATGAATTTTTAAGGTACAGTTACTTGAATGAGAATTTTCCTTGTTGAACACTTTGCTCCCAGTTGGTTGGTGGTACCAGTAAGGGACGGCTTGGGATATAGTTAGGTGGTAGAGTCTTACTGCATGAAATATATGGCTGGGGTTAAGCTTTGACAGTTATAGCTTTGCTTCACTTCCTCTTTGCTTTCTTGGCTACATGTGAACATGTAAGTTCTCAGCTTCTTGCTTCTGTCCCTATGGCCACTGTATGAAAAGATATTCAGTGTGAAGATGCATTCATTTCTCTCTGTCATCATAATATAAAATAAGTTCTTTCTTCCATAAGTTATGCCTATTTTATCACAGCAACCAAAATTAATAAATAAATATAAACAAAAGCAGTGTACCTATTAAGCATGTATTACATGTTGGTTATAGTGTTTCAACTGTTTGACAAACGCTTTCTTATTAATCTCTCTAACATATAGATTGACACAATTCTGCCTATACCACAGAGGGTCTTCAGGCACAAAGATTTATAGAAAAAAGATGATGACAATGTGTAAAAAAATTAAAATCAGAATTTGTATTTATTAATTCTGATTCCTACTTTTGAAAATTTGAGTCCTTATTTGGATGCTAAATAATTGTCAATAATATCTTGTTAATAAATTTATGTTTAAAATTGTATGTCTAGACAATTTCATAGTGATGACAATTGATGTCATTATGAAAATAACATTGAATTATATATATGTATAATATATATTATATATATACTCTTTAAAACAAGTTCATACTACATATCTCTGACTGGCCTGGTACTCACTATGTAGCCTAAGTCAGCCTAAAACTTGCAGCAATTCTTCAGTCTGCAGTTGGCTGGAGTGATGGATGTTTCCACCATAACTATGTATGAATTGCTTTCTAAAAAACAGATAAATTAAATGCATCTGTTATGTATCTTTAAGGCTTTGCTGTTTAGCATATATACCAATATATATAAATACCCACTTCTTTAAAACATTACAAAATACTAATAATACATATTATTTAGTTCAAATGTGCAAAACATGAAATTACTATCTTTCATTTTCAGTTTTCAGTAATCTTTATTTATTTATTTGAAAAGTTTTTTCCCCATGCTCACCACTGATCCCTTTCCCTTCCTCCCAGTCCTCTGTTAGCCTCCACTCATCCCATCTCCCCATCCATTCCTGAGGGAGGGCAAGGAATTTCAAGATGAGTCAGTTCAGTCTGGCATATGCAGTTGAGGTGAGACAGATTCCCTTCCTCTAGTGTCAAGGCTGAATAATGTGTATTTCCCATAAGGAATAGGATCTAAGATGTCAGTTCATGCACCAGGAATAATGCTGGTACTTCAAGAGGTTCCACAAACTGCCCACACCATTCAACTTATATCTACATTTGGAAGGTTTAGTTGCTTTCCATGAAGGTTCTTCAACTGTCATTTCAGGGCTCCCAATAGCTCAGATCAGCCATCTCTGTGATTCTCCTCCTCATGATTCTGATCATTTTGCACATATACTCTCTCCTTCCTACCTTCAGCTGGTCCAAGAGCTTGACCCTGTGCTTAGCTATCAATCTTTTTTTATATATATATACTTCATACTGTTTGGACCAAGTCTCAAGCACATTACTAGCTAGCTCTTTCATCTTAATTCAACCCATTTCCATTATTCTACCCATCATGTGGCTCACGGCCCATGGCTCACCTGGATTCCTACATGCTTCTTCTTAGGGGGACATATGGAGACTGACTAACTCCACCCTTTCCTGCCTGCCTGCCCTCTGATTCTCCACCCACTTCTATGGTGCTATGCATAGGCCAAAACAGTCCTTTATTTATATCATACAGAGCATTTCTGCCACATCTCCTCTTTTCTCTCTAATTAAAAAGGAAGGTTTCAATTTCCATATAGCAAAATTACAACAGAACAGCTCTCAAGCAGGAATTACAGTCACAATATCCAGTCTATTTGTATTCACAAAATTAAAGAGAATATCCCATTATCTACCTTATCGTTGTGAGTCTAAAGTTTCATATCTAATATACCTTTTAAACTAAAAAGAACTATACCTATAATTATTAAACCTTCAACCACATCAAAGACCACAGAAGGATATATTATTACCCTAATAAACAGGAAGTGCAAGCAACTTCCAAAGTCTAGAAAATGCCAGAGATGACATCTGTCTGCCTGGATAGTCACCCAAAGTTCCTTTGTAACGTTGGGGCATCATCTTCAGCCCAAAGGCCCAAAATCACTGGCATACCTTTCAGTGAGGCAGGAAATCTGTCACAGTCCATCAGTTGCTTCTCCTTGTGTCCTCAAGGATGCCTGGCATTGTTTTCTGCAAAACAGGAACCTGAAGGACCATCTTGGCTTGTTCTGCCCACATTCAGAGGTCACTTTCCTATGGAACCTGCATGTCCAGTTTATACAGCATACAATCAAGCAGTCAATACCAGAACAGTTTCTTGTCTAGTGGCTAACTGTTGCCACAAAATAAATTCCCCACATGAAGTTTCTTCAACGTCTATCATTTTCCTGAAATACATTTGTGCTGCCAGGAGCAGACCTGTCCCACTGTCCAGAAAATTCTAAGTTCTTGAAATATTTTAAATGCCATATTTTGCATGTCTTTGAAGTGTTTGAAGACTATCTATTTAATTAAAATATATCTTTGTATACCTACAAAAACCTAACTAACATGACTATAAGTTTGGTTATCATAGATGACTATTAATCTGCATTTGTCAATTATACATTACAATTTTAAATGAGTTATATCAGCATCATACTTTAATCAAGAGTAGAAAAATACATACAGCATAACAAAATTGACCTTAAGTTTATATCAATAAACCAAAATCCACTTATCTTTTCTAATCATTCCTATATCATATCCTCCTACCCCCCCTTTTTTTAAAAAAAATTGACTATGACTATTAACTATTTATAATAAAAACAAACATTAATAAGTAACATTTTGGGGAAATTAGATGTAGCTTTCTTTCTTTTACTGCTTCTTGCTGTCAAAGGACCCTGATCTCATGGGGTTTTGAAGCTGGATCATCTCAACTGGCCATCTTGGAAGCTAATGTTCCCATCAGAGAATTTCAGGTGGCCTTGTTAAATGGAACCACATTTGCCTAGAACCAATCCACAGGTTTTGATCTTCTATGGAGACAAAAGCAGAAACTGTTTTCCCAAATAACATATTCATATAAACAGATTTCAAAGTCAAGGTATCTTTAAAGTATATGTATTTGTTTAACTTAGCAGCCTTAGCAATCAATTGTCTTTCTGCAGTTAGCTCATTAAAAGTTAAAAAATTAAAAGAAAACAAAATAAACATAATCCAGACTCTCTGTTTATCTGCCATAATTTTTGGCTTTTATCTTTATCTTTATTCCTATTTCTCCTTTTTCAAGGGCTTTCTTCACTGTTTTTCTCTCTCTTTCTCTCCTGTAGCCTATGAGTATTTTATATACATTGTTCCCCGTTTAGAGGTTTTGAGAGTCTAAATCTGTTTTATTGAGAATTCTTAATCATTTTCCAACCCAAAGAGCTTTTAAAATGTCGGTATCACTTTAATTACTGACTCTGCCCCTTTTGGCAGCTTTTCAATGTGGCAGAGGAACCCGCTAATTCTCTGCCGCTGCCTGCAACAGAGCAGACTCAGAAAATGCTGCTACCAGAAAAACCTTTTTAAATTCTGTTTCCTTTCTGTTCAATATAAGCAGAAACCTTAAATCAATCACACTTATGTCAAGCCTTTCACGAAACGTATGAGTTTAAGCTGTGTGCCACAGATGCGCCATTTTTAAATTCCTGCCTAAACACCACGCTGTCTCTGTACCATAAATCATTTCAAATACCCAATTCAGAAAACTGCTTTTGGCTGTGTTTCAGTGATCTAGAATGTCTTTTAAGCTTTTTAAATTTTCTCAGGCTTTATGTGCCTGTTTGGCCATGTTGGCGCCATATGTTGTATGAAGATTTCCTGGGTTGTTTGGGTCCGGGAGTTTGGACCCTGACCCGTGGTGGAGGTTTGTAACCTGGTCTGCAGTGGCTTTTGTCCCCCAAAGAAATGAATCAGACACTTATATACTTTATACTGTTTGGTCCATGTCTCAAGCACATTACTAACTAGCTCTTTCATCTTAATTCAACCCATTTCCATTAATCTACCCACCACATGGCTCACAGCCCCTGGATCACCTGGATTCCTACATGCTTCTTCTTCAGGGGACCAGCTATCAATCTTTGCTTCTGCCTCCATCAGTTGCTGGATGAAGGTTCATGTCTATTTTTCTGCATCTGTGTTACTCAGAATAATACTCTCCAAATCTATCCATTTGCCTGCAAATCTCAGGATGTCTTTTTTTTTTCTGCTAAGTAGCACTCCATTGTGTAAACATACTACAATTTTTTAATTCATTATTCAGCTGAGGGGCATCTAGGTTGTTTCCAGGTTCTGACTATTACAAATAATGCTAGCAATTTGCTTCTTTTGGTATTGATACCCAATAGTGGTATTGCTGGATTATTGGGTAAATTGATTCCCAGTTTTCTGAGAAACTGCCAAACTGATTTTTAACATGACTGTACAAGTTTACATTCCCTCCAGCAATGGAGGAGGGTTCCCCTTGCTCTCTATTTCCTCCAGCATAGGCTGTCATCTGTGTTTTTGGTCTTAGCTGCTCTGACAGGTTAATATCTTCAATTTTTATACAGATACTTGTTAACCTTGCTTTATCTAGGTAATTGGTGTGGATAAAAGACAAACTTCCATCAAAATATGAATTCCACTGCTCTTCAGTACCAAAGTAATATCACATTTTTGTGGTTATTTCCTCAAGAAAGGCAATAAATATTGAATAGGAAAATAAGAAACTTCTAAATTGCAGCCACTTACTGACTGAATACTGAAAGCTTTTTTCCTGAAGGTTTAAATTTTTGAAACATGTTTTACCTTATCATAAAATTTTTGTTGTTATAACTAACACTATTTTGTGACTACATAATACATGAATAAAATTAGTGATAGCTACTCTAATGAACAGACATTTTTGTTAAATCCATTCTGGCAGGAAAATTTCTTTTTCCCTCCACAGGTTTTATGGCTAAATAATGATGGTTTATGTCTTCTATTTTCTTTAAAATTTAAAATAAAAATACTTTGATATTTACAATTATTTTTATTACTTAGCTGAGCACAAATATTTACAAATATCTATGGTCAAAAATATAGCCCAAAATATATCTTTATATAATTATGGATTGTATTTGTGTGCATTATATATAAATATAAAATATATTAGCAAGGGTCTGGAAAGAGAATGCATGGGCACTGATCCATGGCTTTCACACATCTTAATTATGAAACTTCTTCCAAGTATCTTAATCTTTCTGTACCTCTGTCTACTCTTTTGTAATCTAGTAAAAATTAGTATGACATATTCACGGTGAAATTGTGAAGATTACATTTAAAAAAAATCTGTAATACCTGAAAATTGATTGGTTACAACACTCATTAAAGTTTCCTTAAGTGCTATAGCTGGCAAGTGTCATTTATGGTTTCAAGTGTGTATGTGTGAGCACATGTGTCATATATATGTAGAAGTCTGAGGACAAATTGTGGGAGTAAATTTTCTCCTTCTACCATGTGGGTATTTATATTTATGAGTATAAGTGTACCATGATGACCTGTGAATGCCAGAAAAACATTCAGATGTAGGTATCTGACTCTTCACACTGTTAGAGAAAGGCCTTTTTCCCTATATATAAACCAGACTTCCCAGATTCAGAGTTTCTGAAGATTCTCCTGTAACTGTTATTCTTTCACCAAAGATATCCTGAGATTATTGACATTGTGCTACAGAAACCTATTTTCAAACAAGACTTAAGGATCTGATCTCAGGTCATCAGTTTTAGTTACCAAGTAGTTTTACATAAGGAAATATCTACCTAATCCTAAATGTTCTTTTTTTTCTTTTTTTAAGGTATATTATGATGTTTAATCTTGGTTGTCAATATTTAATCTTGATTGCATCTAAATTTAACTGAGATATATGCTTGTCTAGGCAGGCATGTGAGTACAGTTCCTGCTAGGTTTAAGTGAGGGTGGAAGACTTTTCCCTGGAATAGACAAAGTATTCCAGTGGTGGCTCAGATATAGAGATGTTCCAGAAAACAAAGCAAATCTATTTTAGTCTATCACTCCCTGGTTCTTGATAGAGAATGTTTCTAGCTGGATATTGCTATATCATCATTTTATGTTATCAGAGTCCAGCTTTTTCAGCCTTCCAACATAGTCTAAAGTACAGTGACTCAGAATTTCTCAAGGCCTTCTCCATCATTTCAATATTACTGATGCATAGAGATTTGTGGATTGAGTAGCCACCACCATATCCTTAACCATTCTACTATACAGACAGCCATTTTTAATTTTTGTGTAAACCAATCTAATAAATTTCCTTTGAAATATAAATGTGTCCTATTGCATCTATGTCTCCTGAAGAATCTAATACTTTCTATAATTGGAGATTGAGATGAAGTTTAAAGATTCATATGCTAGAGACATTACTGCTTTTGAGAGGTTATAGAAAATTCTAGAACTGAAAAACAATTGGGCCATAAAAAAGGCTTGTGAGAGGCTAGTCATCCTGATTCTCTCATTCCTTTTTTGGACCAGTATATAATGTATTCTGCAATTGTACCAATATTTACTATTTATTTGTTTGCTTGCTTGCTTTCCTAGATGTTGTTGGTGGAAATTGCAGAACAAATACACAAATGAGCACAGAGTCAGAATTGTCAGCAGTTGTTTTCTACTTCAATAGTTTGTCCCATTAGAAGATCATACATGTGCAGCTATCCTCTCATGCAATGACAACATCTAGCAGATTTCCTCCCCAAGACTACTTCAAGCTCCTTAAGAGACAATTGATTCTTTATGAGTAGGAAGAACATTTCTAAACTTACATCAGAGAACATTCATAACTCAATAGCCTGATGAACAATCAGTGTATTCATTCATCAAGAATATTCACACAGTTGTGAGCCTCTACCATTGTGTCAGACACTACTTACACTAGAGTATCATTAAAGTAGAAATTTATTTATCTATACTTTCATCTCAATATATCATATCATATGTGACTCACCTAATATCAACTTGGCAAATGCCATCAAATGTCATTATTTAATAGGATAGAATTTAGATTAGCAAAATTGACACTTATCACTAGAAGTGTGAGATTCATGTCTTGTTTTTACTTTACAAGGGGTGTAGCTTCTCTTGGATAATTTACAGAAGCAGAAAGAAAACTTTAAATTCTGAAGTAAGCTGTTGTTTTGTCTTATTGACTGTGTCATTTGCCTTATAAAAGCTTCTCAGTTTCAGGGGGTCCCATTTTTAATTATTCTTCTTAGTGTATATGCTATTAGTGTTATATTTTGGAAGTGGTCTCCTGTACCAGGGAATTCAAAGCTATTTCCCTCTTTCTTTTCTATTATGTTTACTGTAACTGTCTTTATGTTGAAATCTTTGATCTACTTCGACCTGAGTTTTGTGCAGGGTGATAGACATGGATCTATTTATATTTTTCATGTTCATTTTTCTACATGCCTCAGTCTAGTTATGCCTGCACAACTTGTTGAAGATGCTTCATTTTTTTCTATTGCATATTTTTGTTTTCTTTGTGAAAAATCAGGTATTCATAGGTGTATGGATTAATGTCAGGGTCTTCACTTCTACCCAAGGATCCATATGTCTGTTTTTTATGCCAATACTTAGGTATTTGTATTTTTATTACTGTAGCCCTATAGTAGCATTTGAAGTCAGGGATGGTGATGCCTCAAGAAGTTCCTTTATTGAACAAGATCGTTTTGGTAATCCTGGGCTTCTTATTTTTCCATATGAATTTGGGCATTTTTTAGGTCTGTGAAGAATTGAATTGGAATTTTGAAGGGAATTTTATTGAATCTGCAGATTACTTTTAGTAAGATTTTCATTTGTACTATGTTGATCCTACCTATCTAAGAACATAAGAGATTTTTCCATTTTCTGATATCTTTTTTAATTTTTTTCTTCGATGACTTAAAGTTTTTATTTATATAGATCTTTCAAATAAAAATACCAATATGACAAAATTACAGCCTACAGAATGTGAAGAGATCTTCACCTACTCTATATCTGACCAAGGGATAATTTCTAAAATATATAAGAAACTAGATATCAAAATACCAAGTAATCCAATTAAAAATGAGGTACAGAGCTAAAGAATCTCAAATGGCTAAAAGAAAGGTAGAGAATTGTTCAACATTCTTGCCCATCAAGAAAGCACAAATCAAAATAACTCTGAGATATCATCTCACACCTTTTAGAATGACTAAGATTTAAAAAAAGAAAAAAGAAAAAAGAAAAAAAACAATGACAGCCTATGCTGGAGGGGATGTGAAATAAGGGAAACATTCCTCTATTGCTCGGTGGAATGTAAACTTGTACAAGTCAGAAAAATAAGAAATGGAGATCTTAATAGAGGAAGACAATATGGGGTTGGAAAAAGACTGGGTGCTAGGGAAACTTAAGGATGTCTCTGGCTAAAACTCCAACCAATGGTGAAGGTGAGTCTCCTACCAAAGGTGAAGGTGTTGAATAGATTTGACTTCCTCTAATAATCAAATGGATAGTCACCCTAAGTGTCATCACAGAACTTACATCCAGTTATGAATAGAGGTAGAGACAGGAATGCATGACTGAGCAATAGGCTGAGATCCTGGTTCAGCTGAGAGCTGGAGAGGAGGAGAGTCTATGTAAATAAGGGGATGAGATTATAAGAAAGGTTCCCACAGTGATGGCTGGCTGGATCTCTGGGGAGCTCACTGAAACAAGAACAGCCACCAGGGACCATCAGGAAAAGGAGCTAGGCCCTCCAAGGATAGGCAACTGTCCACTGACATAGACAATATGTGGAGCCTCAATGGGAGGGAACAGACTGTGTTGCTATGCATGAACTGGCACTTCAGAGCCCATTTCCTCCAGAGGAACACCTAACCCAGTCTTGATATTAGGATGAGGAAATCAGACTTGCCTGGAGAGGATGCTAAGCTGATCCACCTTGGAATTTCTGGCCCTTTTTGGGGAAGGGATGGGGGGATGGGAGGAGGGAGGCTAAGGCCTCCCTGACCAGGAGGGTTCTGGAGAGGGAAGGGAGTTGGAACAAGGGAATACATAGATAAAAAGACTTTATTTTATAAATAGAATAAAAAGATCTTTAAGTAGATAAAGACTATATCTCCTCTATCTAGGAAGAGCCTAATACAGCTTTTTTTTTTTTTCTGAAAAGACAATCTATAATACTGTAAACTGAGTATTTATGTTCATACATGTAGTTTGGTGCTGCTGTCAACCATAGCCAGAGAAGATTTTTTCCTTCAGTAGGGATCAGTTCTTGCTAATCCTTATAACTGGGCCATATGCCTAGAGTAAGTGACAGTGGATGCTTACCCCTAAATGTAATATCTATATAAACACCATCCTACAGGTTTCATGAAACACTGTAGAGGAGGGGAAGAAAGAATGTAAGAGCTGGAAGATGAGAAGCAGTGCTATGAAATATTGTCCTTTGGACATGATATGACTATTAAATTTATGAACTCACTGGAACTACATTTACCTGCACAAGACTCAAACAAGAAGATCAAGCCAACAAAAGCCAACATCATTTGCTGCTATTCCAGTAGATAATACCAAATGGACACCATGGGTTATAACAACAAAAGACAGAAAACAGGAACATAAGACCAGAGGTGATTGTGGATGCTCTGAGAAACTGGGAAGGGATAAGTGAATAGGGATTTTTATAAAGATGCATTGTAAGCATGCATGCAATCAAAGCATAAACAGAGGTTTTTTTAAAAAAAACATATGTTTTAGAAAATAAACTAGAAATACTAGAAACTGAGATAAAAATAAACTTTTAAAATTTAGTACTTAAATCTTAATCTGAAACAAATATGTTCCTTGATAGTAGAAATTGTTTACATGCCACCCTTGTCTTGATACTAAATAAATTACATAGTGACTATTCAATCAAAATATCTTCTGGAGATGTTTGTGTGAGTTTTATACAACTTCAGATCATTTATTTTATAAGCTGTACATACTATTATGAGAAAAGATTTAGATTCAAAACTCTTTACAATAGCTTAAATGATTTGGAAATGAAAGATCCATCTTCCCATTGATGAAAAATGTTCCTGGACCAAAACCTTGAAGAACCCAATCAAAAAAATGGGATTCAGATATAAAAAGGGAATTCTCAGCAGAAGAATTAGGAATGGCTGAAAGGCATCTGAAAAAGTGCTTATCATCTTTAGTCATCAGAGAAATGCAAATCAAAACAACTTTGAGATACCACCTGACACCTGTTAGATTGGCTAAGATAAAAGACACAGATGATAGCCTATGCTGGAGAGGATGTTGAGCAAGGGGAACACTCACCCATTGTTAGTGGTAGTGTAAGCTTATTCAGCTATTTTGGAATGCAGTATGGTGGTTTCTCAGAAAATTGAGAATCAGTCTCCCCAAGGACCGAGCAATACCACTTCTGGCTGTATACCCTAAAGATCCACATTCTCCCTCCAAAGGCATTAGCTCAACTATGTTCATAGCAACGTTATTTGTAATAGCAAGAACCTGGAAACAACCTAGATGCCCCTCAACTCAAGAATGGATTAACAAACTGTGGTACATGTACACAATGGAGTACTACTCAGCAGTAAGAAAAAATGATATCCTAAAATTTGCAGGCAAATGGATGGATTTTGAGAATATCCTCCTGAGCGAGATATCACAAACCCAGAAAGATAAGCAGGGGATGTACTCACGCATTAGTGGACTCTAAACAAACAAACAATAAACAAACAAGAAAAAAGCAGAGCATTCCCAAGCTGCAAACCACAACCACTGAACAGCTTGGGATCAGAAACACCTTGGACTGACTCCTTGGATTCCACTCCCCCTAGAAGAATACTTGACTCAGTCTTGAGGCTGGGGGGAGAAAACTGGATCTGCCAGTAGTGGAGGCTGAACTAAGCAATATTGGGACAGTGGGACTTTAGGAACACCTGCTGCCTTCCCAGGGGAGGGGGATGGGGAGTTGTGGAGCAGAGAGAATGACCTGATGTGGTGGGAGGGGGAAAGGACATTGAATAAGGATATACAAGGATAGAAAGTGTCACTTCTTTGTTCATAATAATAGAATAAAAAAATGTAAAAAAAAAAGAAAAATGTCCCTTATTTAACCTACGTTTAAAATAGTGTTATACAAAATAATACATTTTTGTATACTGAAACAACCATGAGATAGATATAAATAATGATACATGCACTGATATAGGAAGTGATGACTGGAACTTCTAAATGATTTTCTGGTTTACTTAGTAAGCTATATAGATACAACTTCTTTTCTCTTTAGGGGTCATGGAATTTGAGTCAACATATTATGTATACCAGGCTAACATTCTTCAACTGAACTATACCAACAGACCTAGTTAAAAAAATCAACTCCATACTTGTTCCCAAATTTCCTTACCTGATATGAAATTCATATTCTTCCTGCCTCAGTCCCTCAAACAACTGGGATTATAAAAGTAGAGCACCATATTCAGCTACTACTATAAATACAATTATAATATTCCATTGCACACAATTCCAAATGTTTTTATAACAAAGATTAAGAAGTAATTATTTTTATTAATTAAAAAGAATACATTATTTAGAAATAAACATGCAGGATTCAATATGTGTGCCAATTAATTCTCTTGAATTTAACTGCCTTAGTGAAACTAAAAAATTTCTTATTATTGATTGATTATGGAGTGTTTGTCAAAGTCCATCTTTACAGGAAATATTTCCAAATAAGGTTTTGAGTGTCACTTTCTTTGGCATCATTTTTTCCACAGGCCAGGTGAAAGTTTCTAAAAATGTTTTAGGAAATACTTTTGATATTTAGAATATATCATCTTCTTCATGGTTCAACACAATTCTCAGATTTTTAAAATAACCCATCAGCCTGATTTACAATGATGGAAAATGTGCCCTCATTGAACATTGAAATGCTTGTATTGAATAGTGCCTTCAGCTAACGATACCACATTGTGACTGTAAAACAGTGTTAAGAAAACATACCTGAGGCACAGTGACCCACAACATTAATTCAAGTTCTCAGAAGTCAGAAAAAGGAGGACTTCTGAATCTGAGGCCAACCTAGCCTTGAAAACAACAACAAAACAAAGGAGGGAGGGAGAGAGGGAGAGAGAATAAAAAGAAATGGAAAGGAAAGGAAAAAAAAAAACATACTTGGCAGCATTTGTTCTTATTGTGAAACAAGCAAAGCCAACTAACAACTAATCCACAGAAACAATGACAGAACTTTGGGCCATCATGACTAAGTTTGTCAACTCAACTACTGTGAGTCTCTGATATATTTCAAACCATTCATACTTTATTTATTAAAGAAACGTAATATGTTATTATATGTGAGTTATTTGTAAATAAACTATTTAACTGTATTTTTGATACAGGGTCTCACTCTAAAACTATTTAGTTTTTGAAACTATCTCACTGTGTAATACTAGCATTATATAGATGAGGCTGCTTTTGGATTCACAGAGATCCACTAGCCCCTGCTTCCTGAAGGCTAGAATTAAATATGTACAGTACAGTTCCTGGTAAAGCAATTTAAATTTAGTGAAAGACAATTTTAGATTTCTTTCCAAGAAAAAGCAAAATTTTGTTTGGTAAAATATAAACAAAAATTTTAATGGCTCAGACATCAAACAGAGAGCCTCATAGTCAATTTCCTTTCCCATGCTATTGTTTATAGTTCTCTAGTTTTAGATGGCCTTCTATTCTGTGTAGGTAAACAGCCACTGAATTATTTTTTAACTTATTTTTTAGGAATTTATGCATGTCTAAAATATTTATACCATTTAAACCCTTTCCTTCTCTATCTTCAATATTTCTCATATTTTTCCACTTTCTCAAATTTATAAGTTATTCTTTAATTTTTACTGTTTCACACATATATCAATATATGTTTTCATATACTATGCATATACTCTATTACATCATAAATTATATCATAATGTTACTTTCTTTGAAGAAAATGATCCCACATCTCTTAGTATTAATTGATTACCCTTGATGTGGAGTCTTGAAAAATTTTCCCATCATACTAGCACATCAACTGATACAGGTACACTTCCAGCAACCATATTGTTGAGGCTTCATGGGTTCAGTTTTCCTGTCATGTCTAGAAGATACTATTTCACAGCTGATGTCTGACCATCTGGCTCTTCCACTCTTTCTCCCTTCTCTTCTATACAATTTTCCTGGAAACTTGGGCATTAAACTGGAATATGGAGATGTATATATTCTGTTATGGTTAGGCACTTAGGTTGGAAAACACACTCTAAAGACTTCTTTTTTTTCATGAGAAACACTGTTGTTGTAACATCAACATAAATTGCTCTAAAGTAGAAGTAAAGAGAACTAATTGAGCTTCCATTAATATTCATCCAAGCTTCTGCCTTTAGGCTTAGTTTCTTATTATCTTACTATAAAACAAACTTTAACCATAACAAATAAAAATAGGCAACCTCAACAAAGTAATTTATCACTTATATTTGTGTATATATATGCATATGTATATAAACAATATAATAATATATATTATTTTATTTCAGATTATGTGTGGGTATCATAGCCAGCTAGACTGATGAATGGGCAGTTTCCATGTTCCAGATAAGGTGCCTAGGCAGGCTCAATAGCCACTTCCTATAAAGCAGCTTGAAATCTCTCCCTGCCCCTGTTGATTGGTGAGGCATTGATTATTGAGATGCTGGAGGCCAATGAGAGAGAAACAACACAGCTAGGGGAGTCTCTGGCTGCCAATGGGAAAATGGGAGGAGGAATATAGCTTAACCCCATATCCACAATAAAGGAATTTGCAAGTCTACATTTGTTTTAAAGGAGTCTGTGTGAGCTTGTCACCTGACTTCCCAACTTCTCACTCCCTCCCACAAGGGGTGTCCTGGAACAAGCTTGTATATTGGCAATATATATGCTGAAAAATCCTATTAGAAATAAAAGGTAATATCCCTAAGAACTCTCATGTTTCCGTAAGTGAAGTTAAGTATGTCAAATTCTCTGTATTTAAGGTGTGTGGGTAGACTTATTTATTGATTTATTTCTCTTTATTTTCCTATGGTTCCTACTGTTAGACACATTAACTTCCACTCAACTACCACTGTATTTTTCAGAAAAGGCTTGAAATCATGACCTCATGAATAAAAGCCAAATTCCAAAGTTAGATTTCATAGTTTTAGATTTTGTCTATACTTAAAAGTTGCTCTATGATTTTGAGAAATTTAATCATAGACTTCTAGCTTCTAGAAAATAATTGTAATAAGACTAACCACCTCTCAGAGTGTTTTGGAGGATCACATAGGATATAACATATGGTATTTGTACATTATTTAATAAACATTGTCTATTATGGTTTTTATAACTAGTATAAAATGAACTCAACTATAGGATCAGAGAACTAAAATACAATGTATGGCATGGCTAATAGCTAATGCATTCATCACCTCATTTTAAAAGTATCATTTACAGAAAAACCTCATGTCCTCTGTTGTCCAGTGAATATATTATATTAAAAATTTTATTATACTTGTTAAAGCATGTTTTTTTTACTTTTAGATATTTATTAAATTCATGCATGTTGTGGATTTTAAGATTATTTAAAATAACAAAAATTGCTATTAAGAACAATAACTCTTTATTACATTTATCTAATGATTCCAAAATTTTATAAGGAATAATTCCACAATAAGGGAGAGTTCAGAGTGCTCATTCCTACTGAACCACTGAACTTTCAGTGTCTCATAATCAGTCAAACATGAATGGCACAAAATAATTCGAGACAGGAGTCAGGTTGGTGGTTCCAAGAGAGAGTAGAAGAGAAGTATTGTGGATTTAATAAGATCAAAATATATTGTATAAATGATTGAGTGTTTCACATATATATAAATTATTTAACCAAATAAATGAGGACTCAAATAGAAAATTACAGAGCCATGTTAAAAACTGCCATGGTTAATTTCAGGTGTTAATTTGATATGCTTGGGAAGAGACAACCCAAATTAATGAATAACCTCCACCAGATTGTCCTTTTGGCATGTCTATGGGGGCATTTTCATAGTTGTTAATTGATGTAGAAGGGCCCATCCCACTGTGGATCAATCATGAGGAGTTGATTGTAGAGTTCCTCTGTAGTGTCTGCTCTGCTTCAGTTCTTGCCTGGGCTCCTCTCAATAATGGAGTAAAAGTATCAACTGAAATAAACCTATACTTCTATAACTCACTTTGGGTCAGTGTTTTCTCAAAGCAACAGAGAAGTAAAATATCTTAATAACTAACATAAAAATTATAATTGATCTATCACATTTTAAAATGTCAAAGAATTAAAGACTGAAAATATCTACTCTAAGTATATTAATTAAGTAAAAGAGTAAACTAGTGTTTTGTGATACTGCTGGAAACTGACTACCTCTAACTTAATAGTGGCTCTTCTTCCTCTGTACTGTTTCATTATATTTTCATTCAAAAGAAATGCATTCTTCCTTTTCTTTCAGAGAAAGAAAGCCTAGCTTTTTTTTTTAATTAAGCCTAAGTGCTTTAATTTAACATTATTTGACTAAAATTTCTATTTCACAAAATTTTAAAGAGATTTAATATTATCTCAAACTTTTCTTTGGCTCTACAATATCCATTATGATTTGATATCAATATTTCATATATTTATCTAGAAGTGACAGCATATATTCACTGTTGCATGTTATGGGAGTCTACACTAACATCTTACTTGATTTTGGACAATTCTCTACCATTGTTCTGTACTCATTATGACCTATTTTCTTGCAAATTTATGATTTATATTTGTCTTAGTGATATAATGAATGATCATTCATTATGATTTATGAATACAATGTGGATTAATTAAACCTAGGCAGTTAACAAATCCATCACTTTGAATGCTTAATATACTTTTGTGAAAAGTATATTTGAAATTTAGTCTCAACCATTCACTACAGCCTTTACTTTGCTACTGACTATATTTTTCTTGCTCTACAATAACTGAAAAAAATAGCCTAGTCCTCTTGTCTAAGATCCTGGCCTTTGAATTTCATGTAACCATGTTTTGCTTTTAAGTCTTTAGTTTCCATTTTATTCTGCTTTTGTGGATTAAATTGCTTTTGATATCTCAAGTAAATAAGATTAATATCATTTAGTTTATTGTAACTGGCCCATTTAATGGATCATAATCTCCAGTCTTTCATTCATGTTATCCAGTTTTACAAAGTTCCCTTTTGGGGGTTACATAGATTTTGAATATTAATTTTGTGTGTATATGCCACACTTTTTGTCTATTATCTGCTATTGAAGAGTTAAGTTAATTCTACATCAAAGCTATTATGAATAGCATAGCAATGATATAGGTGCAGACATCTTTTCAACAAAATCATTCCACATCTTTGTAATACTGTAATCATTTTTTATGTTTTCAAGATTTCCTTTGACCTCTGATCATTTAAATTGATAGCATGTTCAAAGATAACCTTTCTTCATATCCATTCGCACACCTTTCTATCTATCTATCTATCTGTCAATCTTTTGTCTATCTACCTACCTCTCTACCTGTCTATCTATCTTGATAACAAATATTATAGGAAGGATAAGATGGAATTCAACTACAGAATCAATTTGAAACACTTAATTATTATCAATGTTAAGCATCCCTTATAGATAATTGGCTATTTCTCTGTATTTACCTTTCAAAAAGATAAAGGCCATGTCTGAGAAGCTGACAGTCCTATTATATTCAAAATTGTATAATGAAAAACTTTCTCTTGAGGTGTAGAATGAGATTATGATAGTGATTCCTGATACTTCTATTCCCCATCATCTAGGAAATATTTAATAAAACATTTGCAACAGGAAAGAAATTAAAATCACTAAAACAGGAAATGGGTTTGACACTATTTGCCAATAAAATGACAAAATGTATAAAACTCTACAGATTCCACCATCTAGTCAGCTAACTTTTGATCATAACTAATTGATGCCAAATTTTGGTGAAATATAATATTAACATAGAAATATTAGTAATGATTAATTTTTGTGGCTTGTTTATTTGTTTAGAGAAAGTATCTCTTACTGTAAACATGGCTATACTGGAAATCACTATGTAGGCCTCGCTGGTCTTGAACTCACAAAGATTCTCCTGCCTCTGCCTCTAGAGTTCTGAGATTAAAGATATGTATCAGCACATTCACTCTAGTAACAACTCTTTATATAATAATGTATATTTAAGAAAAGAAGTTTATTTTATTTTTTAAAAAACTTTATTTATTTATTTATTTGCCTTGGTGTTTGCCTGGAACTGTAACTACAGACAGTTGTTAGCTGCCATGTGGGTGCTGGGAATCGAACCCGGGTCCTCTGGAAGAGCAGATGGTGCTCTTAACCACTGAGCCATATCTCCAGCCCCCACAAGTTTATTTTTAATACATCAAAATCAATAAAATAAAAATACTGAGAAATGTAAAATGTAGAGGAATACATTAATGTTTATATGATATAAAAACACTCTTTTTAAAATATAAATATGTTGTAGGACATTTCTACCACCTGAGCCAGAGGTTCAAACTCTGTAAAATGAGACACTTAAATTAATTTCATCCTGTTTGGCCTATGTCTCAGGCACATTGCTAGCTAAATCTTTCATCTTAATTCAACCCATTTTCATTAATCTATCTGGCCACATGTCCATAGCTCACCTGGGTCCCTTACATGTTTCTTCTTTAGTGACTGGATGGAGTCTGTCCGATTCTGCTCTCCTCCTACCTGCACCTCAATTTTCCTACCTACCTATGGTGCCCTGATACGGACAAAACAGTTTATTTGCAGAATGATTTTCACAGCATACAGATGAACATTCTCAACACATAAATAGTCATATTATATTTAATACACTCATAAAATCCAAAATAATTTTAGATCAATACAATATTTAAGAAGATACCACTGTTATTTTTCATAAAAATAAAAAAATTCTAAATTTTATGTTTCCCTAAAATGTAATGTAAGCTAGCAAAGCAGTAATGAGTACTCAGAACTACGCTCATAGTTCCATTTTGCCTAATTTCAAAGTATGTAAGAAAAAGATATTGATTAAACATTATGGTACCTTCAAAAATCATTTAATGGGACATAATAAGAGTCCAAAAGTCATCTCATTCTTCAGTGGATCCTGGGCATCTGTATTAAACTCAGCATTCCATTTGGCTCTGATTCAATATAATATTTAAATGATTGTTCTTAATACATTACTGAGACCAGATAGAACCACAGCACTAGAGTTAAACCACAGCTTGAATTATGAAAAAACTAGTTTTGCTTACTTTTACCCAACATAAATACAAATTTGATATTTTTCCATCAAATCATAGATGTGACTACATCTTGATTGAGTTGTGAAGATGTAGATTTGAAACTAATGGATATAAGAATGTTTAGGACTGAAAATTCTCAACTCCTGGAATCAATCCAACTGCTGTTCTTGTTCTTTAATTCACAGACATGTCAAGGATTTCTTTTTAAGTGAATCATAGATATTTTATTTCCTTGCCAGGAATAGGCCATAAGGGCATCACAAGTGGACATGTCTGGGTATATTTATGAAGGGAGACTGTATCAGACAATATTCTCTAAGAAGACCTTAAGGGCTCCGGTGAGATGAACAATGTGTAATGACAAATGACCATGCATACTTCAGAGATGACTGTCTTTTGCAAGAAATAGTTTATAGTAGGAACCTCTGTTATACAACTTGACTCAGTGCCAGTATAGTTAACAATTACAGAGTATTAAAGACCATGTGTCAGTATCTAGCATTGAGAGAAAATGTGACAATAATTGCTATAAGTCACTTCAAGATTGAAAAGTTATTGGAGAACATTTATTGACGTAAGTATGTATAGTGTTGAATAACAGAACAATGTGACTATAGGACAACAAGCCTGGGTAAATTGAGATAACCTTACCTTGTATAACTAAAAGCCTGACATGATGCTTGATATTAGATTCAAAAATAGAAATTTGTGGTGCATTGTTCAGTTTTAAGATCTAAATAAATTCGCATGCTATTAAAGATGAAGCTGAATTCATTTGAGAAAGTACTCAGAGATCTTTACCAAAATCAAAAATTATACATATATAATGTAAAGTTTGTATATCTACATACATGATATATATGTTTATGTCAACCATACTGTCTTTTATCAAATTTATCTATCTATTATCTCTTTGCCATCTTTAACACGTGTATATAAGTAGCCTCTTTAACTTGTCTACATTAGTAACCTATCTTCCATTGGTACATGCACATATATTTGTGTGTATTTGTATGATATATATTATTTATCTTCTTTATATCTGTAGCTATCACAATACTAATCATGTGTTTATTTACCCATCCAGGTTTTATTATATGTATCTACTTAAAAATCTACTTAAATGTCATATTTACTGGGGGCTGGAGAGATGGCTCAGCGGTTGAGAGCACCATCTGCTCTTCCAGAGGACCCGGGTTCGATTCCCAGCACTCACATGGCAGCTAACAACTGTCTGTAGTTCCAGTTCCAGGCAAACACCAAGGCAAATAAATAAATAAATAAAGTTTAAAAAAATTAAAAAAAAATGTCATATTGACTAATCTTAGATATATGATTCATTCAACTATTATGTATGTATATATAGTTATATATTTATGTATGTATAACTGACCATCTATCATCTAATATGTATCAGGGTAGATAGCAAAAGAAGGGAAGAACTTCTGAGGGATTTTAGAGGCTCTGGGACATGTCAAACAGTCCAAAAACCTGTTGCTGCAGGGTTATAGAGAATTATAGATACACATAGGCAAGATACAAGTCACTTTTACAATAGTTCCCAAAGCTGTGAAGATAATTCTAACATATCTTTCTAACTTTTCAACTTGATTTACCCATTGATCATGTAAATTAAATAGAAAGTGTTTTAGGATGGACAAAACAGAAATTTCAAAGATGTACTATCTTTGCTAGATATAGATAAATATAAACTTAAAAGATTCATAATTTAAATTTCAGTGTGGAATGATAGATTTATCAGAGTAATTCATTAGTTATTGTTATTAGATATTTCATTACTGGTCTGATCCATATTGTACTCAGTTTTTACTGAGATAAAAACAGTTTGTCTTAATATGGAATGGGAGTGGGACCAACACCCTTGATTCCATAACTCCAGACACAGAACTTCTACTATTTTTGTGAGTTCAAGGATACACACCTTTAATACTAACTTGAATGGGATAGAGTATATAAGGGCTCATAGAATCTCAGAAGAAGCAGAAGTGGCTGGCAGAAGCAACAGTCAGATAAGACCAGAAGTGAGGCTGAGGAAGTTGCAAGACACTTTGGTGAGAATTGACTGTCGTGTTTCTTTCCTCTTTCTGATATTTCAGCCTTCCTCAATATTTGGCTCAGAGTCTTCTTTACTTGCAACCCAAAATTGTGGTACTACATTTGGCGCTCAACTTTGGAGCACAAATTTCCCCCCCCCCCCAAAAAAAAGCTTCTTAGTGGCCAGAAAAACACATAACCAGAGGAGTAATTATTGGCTGGTTAGGCTGTTAGCCTCCAACTTTAGGCAGACCCAGCCAAGCGTGTTTCTGTTTCACTTTTATCTGGGTATGTTTTTTTAGACTCTGGCCTCTTTCTCCTGGTGGGATATAGGTTCTTTCTCTTTCTTAACCCCTTCTTGGGCTGCTATCACATTAGGTAGCTGCCCCACTTCACAACTATTTGAATCATCACTGACAACTAGACTGGTGAGTACAACAGATTTTTTTAAAAGAGGGGAATTTGTTTAAGGCAATGAAGGGTGCTTGGTCTTTCTGTGATATTTCTCTAGTCAATTTGATATTATAACCAGTAAAGGAAAAATAAATAAAATAGATGGGATAATCCTCATAAAGTTTATTATGAATATTTTTTGCTTGACTTCTGTTTTATCATTAAAGAAGTAAATTAATGTGAATGCTATAAAAAAGCCTTTAAAAAGTCTAGTAAAAAGGAACTTAAAGATATTCAAACAAAAACAAAGGAATATAAAGAAACGTCCTCAGCAATATCTTGTAAGGCTACCACAAAACAGCCTAAGGTTATCAGATAGCCAACACTAATATACCCGATAACCTTTAAAAAATCAAAAGAGGATAAAGATAGAGAAGTTAATTGGGCTCTGATACATATGCTAGAACTAAAAAGAGTTAAAGATGCAATTGTGACATATGGAATACATTCACCATTTGTAAAACAAATGTTGAATTCCTGGTTTTCTTGCAATTGGATCACCCCTAAGAACTGGTTAGACATGGTTACAGCTATTTTGGAACCAGGGCCACTTTTACAGTAGAAAACATGGTAGAAGGAGGAGGCTAAAGTTATAGAACAAAGAAGCAGAGTCAGGGGCATAGAAGTCTCCCAAGACCAACTTCTTGGAGAAGGAGAATATTCTGATATTGAAAGGCAATCCCTATGTGAAGGACATACTCTTGATTTATGCCACATGGCAGTAATAAATGCTTGGGATTGGACAGAATAAATAAGAAAGAAAACTAAATCATTCATAAAATAATTCAAAGCCCAAAGGAAACTTTTACAGACTTTATGTAGAGATTATTTGTAGCAGTAAATAGGATAGTACCAGATTCAGAAGCAAGGCAAATAATAATCGAATCCCTGGCATTTGAGAATGAATGCTAATACACAACACAAAAAAATAATAAGACCACTAAAAGTGAGGTCAGCACCCTTAGAGAATTGGATTCATGAAACAATTGGTGCAGATTCTTATGAAGGTGATGATAATTGGGTAGGAGAGGTCATTTCTAGAGGCATAATAAAAAGGCAAAATGTTAAATGCTATAATTGTGGAAGGCAAGGTCATATATATAAAGAAAGTATAATCAAGGTATTCCTGGAAACAGTGCCTTTGAAGGGATAATCACAAGAAAATACCCCTCTCTCCTGGAGTATGCTGGAGGTGTGGAAAAAGTAGACATTGGACTAATAAATGTTAGTCAACAAGGGACAGACAAGGAAACATTTTGCCTTCAGGAAATACCCTGAGGGAGCCATTGAAAAGCCACCAAAGCCCGATATCAAATCCAGTTAAGGCTTTTCCTGTCATCTCAGAAGTAACCCCTTCTCAGAGTGTTCAAAAAACATAATGTCGATTATTAAAAATAAACCTTTTGCTCTGGATAATAGAAAACCCATAGAAAAGAGAAAAAATTTACAAGAGACTACAAATCAAAACTGATAAGGATTAGAAAGGAAAACTTCCCAAAATTAGGTCTGGGAAAAAGTTTTGCCTTTGTTTCCACAAGTAAAGAAAAATTATGGTACCACCAAAATTAATAAAGACTCTATTTGGACAGAGAAACTTCATAAAAATAAGAACTGATGCCTCATCAACCCATACTACAACTCTTTAAGTTGTAAGAAAAAGCAAAGGGTTAGGGCAGGTTTCTGTTTTTGTCTTTACAGAAAGCCAGAAATACCCATCTTCAAGAAGTTAAAAGTCCTTGGGCATCTAGACATCTACAACAGAAGGGAAACTATCCAGAAAAATTCAGAAGCAAAATAATTTATTTGTTGTGGTGGGAATGTTCTCTGTGAGTTGTAAATAAAGTACTATTTTGGTCTATGCACAGTACTGTAGAAGTGCCTTGTCTTGATTGCTGACAATATAATATTCAAAATGGACAATCAGGAGAAATACACAAAAGAATTGCTGAACCTTGCTAAGACCAAGTAGAAAGGACTTTGGGGATGTCCTGGTGCCCAGAGAAGTCTGTCAGACATGCTAGGACTGTAGGCTAAAGATGGATGCTTCAACAACACAGTCTGGGTCTCTGAGGAATCTGAAGATGAGATAGTTAATAGTAATAGTTTTCTAGTGACCGTTTTAGAAACTAAACTGACTTAGAAGTTAAAATGTATAAGTTTAAGAGACATTGAAATATAGTTTTTTAGTTAGTAATGCAAGTTAGATACAAAGTGGATTAGGTACAGTCCTTTGAACTCACCAAAATAAACTAAATAATGGAATCCTTTTTTTGAATTTGTCAATTGTTAAGGAACTGGACATTTCTCATGTAATTATTGTTTGTATACTATTGCATGTAATTATTGTTTCTATTGTATATGTTTTTTTCCTATGTTAGTTATAGCATCACTTTTTTATTTTTGACACAAAAAGGGATAGGTGGATATATGTTAGATATTTAATAAATCCTGGTATATCAGAGAGCCCTCACAGTCAAATCCTAGGCTGACAGCTCAGGAAATCTTTGATCCTTGAATACAATGATAAACAGGTGAGTCAATCACACATACCTTTAATCCCAACACAGGGAAAGCTGGGAGTGGGGACCTACACCCTTAATTCCATAACTCCAGAGACAGAACTTCTTCTGTTTCTGTGAGTTCAAGGCTACAAGCCTTTAATCCTAACCTGGATTGGATAGGTTATATAAGGGCTTGTAGAAATCTAGAAGAAGCAGAGACAACTGGCAGATGCAACATGCAGAAGAGACCAGGAGTGAGGCTGAGGAAGTTGCAAGACAGTTTGGTCAGAATTGACTGTGGTGCTTCCTCTCTCTGATATTTCAGCCTTCCCTCAATATTTGGCTCAGAGTCTTCTTTTTTTACAACCCATAATCATCAATTGTCTTCAGTATCATGCAAATATTACTAAGTCAATGATACATGCTACATTTCTCAGAGGTCATTAAAAGATGCACATGCTCAAAAATTCAAGGTGAAAATAATTGGATCTGAGAATTCCTCAGTTGGAACTCTGCTATGCCCTTTGATCCAGTGACACACAGGTAGTTCATTTCTCATTGGAAAAAATGAGATATGAGTGACATATCACAGTATCTGTGTCAATAAAATAACATACTTCCTAACTGTATGTAGGAAAACAATTCCATCAACAACAAAGAACAAATCTAATAATTAGGAATGTAATTGGCTCCGGCAATCTCATAGTGAGCAGCTCTATTATGAGGTGTGGCTTTGTAAAAGTTGTGTATGGCCTTTTTGGAGGACATGTATCACTTTGAGGGCAGGCTTTGTGGTGTCCTATGTTCAAGATACCACCCAGTGTGTTAGTTGAGTTTCTGTTGCCTGCAAGATGTAGTACTCTCAGCTACTACAGCACAATCTCTGCCTGCATGTTAACATGCTCCCTGTCATGATGATAATGGACTGAACCTCTGCACTCCATTTACTTGTTTTTCTTAAATAATTGTTGCCATAGTCATGGTGTCTCTTCACAATAATAAAGAGCCAAACTAAGGTAATGAGGAAAGCATCTCTGAAGTACTGGTGGAGTTTGAAGTGAATACCTTAGTTTTAAATTACTCTGATGTCAGTTGCTCTTTATAATCTTGACATTTTTATAATCACTACCTTCAAAGCATAATTTCAAATCTACCTCATAATAGAAATGGGAAAATTGAAACTAGGTTAGCCTAGTCTTACATGAGCAGCAGTCCCCAATAAACATTTCATAACACTGTTCTTAGGGTACATTAAAGTGAAAAATATTTGGTCTTTGTTAAGTAACTATTATTGGGAATGTGTGAACAAATGTTAATTCATTCTCAGACAGACAAAAAAGACCTATAATTGGATCTACTGGATCTGGGAATTCCTCATTTGGAACTCTGCTGTGCCCTTTGATCCAGTGTCACACAGGTAGTTCATTACTCATTGGAGGAAATGAGACATGCATGACATATCTCAGACCTATAACAGACAAAAGAAATAATCATATACAAGTCTACCAAAGAGAACCTATGAGTCCCTGGAGAATACTTACAAAGACTACTAGCAAAATTATGGATTACAAAGAACCACCTTACCAAAAATCCTTTCCTAAATAATTGATGGTTCATGAAATTTACAACCCTGGAGCTCCATGCAGCTCTAGGTATCATGATGAGTCAAAGCGCTGGCTGCTAAGTCATTAGTGCTGTACCAGGAATCTTGATCAGAAACACACACACACACACACACACACACACACACACACACACACACACAGAGAGAGAGAGAGAGAGAGAGAGAGAGAGAGAGAGAGAGAGAGAGAGTTATTTTTATATCAGAAGTGTCCTTGAGGAAAAGTTTCCTGAAATTTTTAAGTTTTAGAAAATTATTGAGATTATGAGCCTGATATACTTTTAAGCCTTGAAAGTTCATATACTTTCTAAGCCTTAAGGTGTCTCCAATAAGAAGAAAATCTTTTAATTAGAGAAAACAACCACAAAACAATACTTATGGAATACAAACTAATCAAAATCAAGGCTGTAATGTGCATTTCTTCTTGATGATATATGTAAATAGAGCATCCCATATATTAACATCTGCTTAATTTATTGGTTTTGTCAGACTCCTAAGAAAGGAAGGTGAACAAGCCAAGTCCTAATCCCCTATTTCTAAGAATACAGCTCTTGCACCTGCTGATGTGTCTTTTGCCTATAAAGACATGACAGATGACAGATAGATATAGATAGACAGATAAATAATAGATAAATAAATTGATAGATAGTTAGATAAAAGGTAGATGAGAGGTAGAGATAGAATTAGTTCAAATATAGTCATAAATGATTATATGGTACCTCTACCATTAAACTTTTTTATGTTTAAAATGCTGTAGTGATTGTTAACAAGTAAAGAGAAAGTTAAAAGACATAAGTAGAAAAGGGAGTAAATAAAAATTCAAAGCCAGACATTTTTTCAGAAGACAGAAATAAAATTTAATGGAACATGTAAAAGAATCAGAGTACAAAATCAGCATTTGCTTTCATTCTCACTCACTTGGTTAAAAAGACATTGTTGGCTTCTAAAAAAGTTTTGCAAACACTGAAAAGAAATTTATTTTACTGAACAAGTTATATTCATCAAACTCCATGACATATGTTTTGTAGCCATATTTTTGTTTAGTTTCATATCTATACAAAATGAACAAAACATCTGAAATCATAAATACAAATTTCTTTGGAGATAAGATATAACTCATATTTTTAAAAGGAAAGGCAATAAATCAGATCATTTACATAAAGGTTAATATGACTTTTGTTGCATTTTAAAATTATTTTCAGTTTAGGGACACAGATGGGCAACAAAAATCTTTACTAGCTGAGACATGTCATAATGCCACAACTATCAATATTTTAAAGTGATAAGTTTGACATGGGAGAAGAATGCCAAAATCTAGATACATTGTACCTTTAAAGAAGCCCTCAGCAGTTAATAAAAATAAATTGTAAATATATTTTAAATATGAATATTAATTATTTACTAGATTACTGAAGTTACATAAAAAACTGTGACATGAATGAATTGTTTGAATTAGAGTGTTTCTGATGTAAATGTGTATGCTGTATGCATTTTTATGTACGTTTACTTCAAGTACCCTAATATGCCTTGTCTTTAATTCTATTTTGGATGAACATTGTGCTAAATACTATTTAGGAAAACATAAATGACAAAACATCTTTGTAGCATAAGATGTTAATTTCTGGTAGAAAACAAATATTTTAACATATATTACACATATATATAGCATAAAATAATTGAGTAGTTTAAGATATTCAGGTAAGTAGCATCTTACTCACATCTCACATTCTCATAAAAACAGCAGAGAGCTTTTTCTTGAGCAATGGCTAATATGTCTAACACATAGTGTAGCCCTATTTCACACACTTTTGAAATAACTTGGGTGATGCTCCATTCAACTTCTAGAAATTCATATTATTTTGTAATTATTTGAAAAAAAAGAATATGTAGTCCTGGACTAACTAGCAATATTAAAATAGCCACTCTTATGATTCCTGCATTATAATATTGCACTATGTAAACCTTTCACATGGAATGCACTTTCATAAATAGAATAAATTAAAGAAGAATAAAAGAGTGTTATTAAATGCTTCACTAACTGATTCTCTGGTACTATCATCAAATTGTACTTAACCCAGTAAAAAAAATCATCTACAAAATTTTCTGCAAACTAATTATTCTCTATCAAGGAATTATCACCAGATAGTATTACTTGATAGCCCAGCCACAAACAAATTGTCTACGTCTTTTTCACATTGCTTAGAAGACAGAAGGTAGCATAATTATAGCACATATCAATTTGGAAAGAATGGACTTTTATTTCAAATATATTCTAAACATGAGAGATCCACTTAGGGACTCTAGCCAGCATGTGAATTTAGCCAAGGTTATAATATCATTTTGTTTTATAACAGAAGAAACATAAGTCAATACAGCCCAAAAGAACACCATTTTAAAATGAATGATGGTAGCTGATGAATCAATTCTGCCTATTGCCTTGTTACAGTAATAGGAGAGAAAAGGATACTTAGACTTGAAGGGCAGTAAATATGGAGCCAATAAACTCAAATGGTATAACCAAGCATGCAATCAACCTACAGAATATCCTACTACAAAATGTAATAGCATTGAATAATGCGGATGAATTCTTCCAACATCCAGGCAATTTTATGGCCCCTGGGCACATCTGTCTTCATATAAGTTAAAAAGATGGTAATCACATCTCATGCTACTGGAGAGAAAAAATGATTGCCTATTAGACATTATTTGGGATAATGTTTTTATTTGTTTTCTTCTGAATTAGAAACTGGCACAGAAGACACTAAATTGCCTTTTACTTTTTGGTATGTCTTATTTGTTCCATTTTGTGACATTTATCTGTCACAGTTTTATATATTGGGGTTTGCTTGTGCATACATCAAAGCTTTTCTTCCCCAACTTCAACATGTTAATTCCATAAGAGATAGAATTATTTTTTTCTTCAATCTTTACTTTCCAAAGAGCTAATGTTGTAAGTTAATTTTCAGTTCATAAAATGATGTGTGTTCTTTAGACTTGGAAAAATAATATGCTAATGAGAAGATTTAAAACATAAAGTTTTTCTGAAGTATTGCTTGATATTAAAACCATTTTCTTCCACCAACATATGTGTAGATAACATAACTACTGGCATCTTTGCTATTTAAATATAGAGACAACATTACTTTTGAAGTGTGCTGGAGATATCTCTAGCCTGAGGAAAGTTAACACAAACACAGGAAATTGACATTCTTTCTATGTAAATTGTTGGAGACAAATCCAAGATCTCTTAAAACCATACTTCCTTCATACAATCTTCCTGTATACCTGCATTAATCTCAGACGTAAAGCATTTCACCAATGTTCAAAAATAATATTCCATGTCAAGTCTTTCTTACTTTAGTCAATTTGTCATTATTATGCTTATGAAATATTCACTGTAAATGGTTTGGAAATATTTAGACATTCTAGAAGGACTAATCTGTAATGAGGACCTTATAGTAGGAGTGGAGAGACATGTTGTGTTAAATACTTAACTGTGTAATACTAGCATGAAAAAATACTTTAAGTGGAGAGAGACAAAGAAGTGAGCAAGAAAAATCTAAGGTATAATAAAAACTGAAAATAAGAAAAATTATGGGCCTAACACTCATCTAAGAAAGATGACTATGTGTAAATAGTAAGTAGAGCAGAAGAGAAATCTGTGACCAGAGTCCATGGTGATGTCTTACAAGTAGATACTGTGCTGTTTTAATGGACAAAACAGAGTAGGAAAAGTGAAATAGACTGAAGATGATTGTTGACACTGAAAGCTTAAAGGCCTTTTCTTCTGGGCCTTGTGCCTCACCAAACATACTTCCTGAAGGAAAAGTGAGCAGAATTGCTGACAATATTAAATGTCTGTGGCTTACTGGCTCTTTGTTATATCCCCCAACCTTTCAGATTCTGAGCAATGATAGTTGTTATGTCTGGAAGTCAAATGATGACATCTCTTGGAACTCATACATATTAGATCCCACTGTCAGAAGTGAATGCATCATGGAAAGATGGCCTACAGCTATACCTTATAAAGCTGGAACAAAAGCAGACAATACTGCTGTTACTGTCATATGTTCTCCACGTAACAGTGTAGTGCTGCTCCTGTCATCCTGTTTATTTTGACAAGTTTGCATGTCAGGTCATTCATTCCCCTTCACAGAACTCTATTGATAAAGTGCTTGGTCACACTAAAGTCTCAGGGAGTTCATCAGTGTGAGATTTTTACTGAACCAGCTGCTTATGTGATTTTTCATGGCATGTCAGCAAAGCTTAGGAACATAACCACTGCTAGAGAGCAGCTAAAAGGAGCTGTCAAGACAGTGGTCCTTTGGGTTTATAAAGTGTGCTATACCAAATTTATAGAGTGTGTACATATTTGCAAATGAACCACTCTGACTGAGGGTAAACTCTTAAATCACATCTTTTGTATGCAAATAACTAGTGCCATATTCTGAGACAGGTGAGTCTTAAGCCTGGAAGAGAGAAGAGCTAGCCCTAGACTTTACAGCACATTGAAAGTATTTTAGTGTCATTAATGTATTGTGGTTGTTAGTTTTCACTCATAAACATGTCATAACAGACTTCAGGATGTTTTTTATTTAAAGATTTTTTTTGTCATATCTACCACTGCTCTCCCTCCCTTCCCTCCTCCCAGTCCCTCCCAGTCCTCCCTCAGCCTTCTCCCACCCCATCTCCCCATCCATTCCTCAAGGAAGGCGAGGAGTCCCAACGTGGGTCAGTACAGTTTGGCATATCCACTTATGGTAGGTCCAAGACCCTTGTTCCAGCATTAAGGCTGGGTTAGGTGGACCTCTGCAAGGAATGGACTCTGAAATTTCAATTCATGAAGCAGGAACATAATCTGATCCTTCTGCTAAAGCTCCCCAAACTGCTCAAGCCATTTGACAGTCATCTACCTTTGAAAGGTTTAGTTCTTTTCCCTGAAGTTTCCTCAGGGATTGTTTCAGAATTAGTGAGCTCCCAATAGCTTGGTTAGTCATCTCTGTGGGTCTCCTCCCCATGATCCTGATCCCTTTGCGTGTATACTCTATCTTCTCTCTTTCTCCAGGTGGACCAGGAGCTCGATTTGGTCTAGCTATGGATCTATGCTTCTGCCCCTACTCATTGCTTGTTGAAAAATATTCTCATTAGTTGTGATGGTGATTATTTTCTAAATAGCATACAGAATAAGTTAGGATTATACCTTTTGGGTGGACCAAACGTGTCTTAGTTGAAACTTCTTTCTTTTTAAAAGGTCAATAATCTTCCATTAGGTATGCATATTTCATTGTTCTTTTTCCAGCTTTTGATGGTCATTTACTTATCTTCCATATCTCCACCAATGCAAAGATTGCTGCAGAGAAATGGAGATTCAAAAGAACTAGATTAAAAAATTATGGGTGTTTATTATGACATCTTTATATGCATATACCAATTTACCTCATGACTGACATTCTTATTGGTGTACAGTACAATTCATACTTGTTGTACCAATTTAATAGAATTCTAATTTACATTTCCCTGATAATTGAGAAAATTTAATTTTTGAAACCCATTTAATGGCTGTTTGTACATCTTCTGTTGAGAGTCATTCAATTTATTTGCCTAGTTATTTGGTGAGTTTGTTTTTTGGTGTTTAATTTTTTGAGCTCTTTACATACTAGAGCTTTTTCCTTTTTCATATTTGTATGTATGGGTTGAACATTTCCCTCACCATATATATGCTTCTCTTCACCTTAATGATTATTTCCTTTGCTTTTCAGTTTTGTTTTTTTTTTTTTATTTCTTGCAGTTTTATTTGCCGGTACTTGCTTTTATTACCACAGCTGGAGTAGTTCAGAAAATCCTTGGCTATTCCATTGTGTAAAAGGATTAACTTACATTTCTCCAGGAATTTCAAACTTTCAAGTCTTACATTAAGCTCTTTGAACCATTTTGATTAGTTTTAAACATGAGATTATTGTGCTTGAAGCTCTAGTTTTATTGTTATACATTTTGATATCCTGGTTTCCTAGCACAATTTTGAGGCATACAAGCATAAGCAACATCTTGACACCCTGAGACTTTGTTTGGCTTGGGCTATAACCACACCCGTTTCCTAGTAATGTACTTGGTGTTCTAGGATTATCATGTATGTGAATGCTTCTCTCTGAACAGTGCATTTAGAAACCTATTAGCAATTCAGGATCCCTAGATGCAAAATGTTATGCATACCCCTCTGAATAAAGCAGTGATTTCCCTCACCTAAACAACCATCACTGTCAGACACTTCATTGTCAGGCCTGATCTGGGTAGGAAGAAGAAGGTGAGAAACTCATCTAATCTAAGTTAGAGTATGTGCTTAAAAAGACAAAATGATCTTACAATTATACTTTTAGGGAGAATCTGCTATTTACCATCTTTGTTTATGTATAAACAAATGTGCATAGGATTAAAATCAGAAACATTATTAGAAGTGACTTGCTCAGTGAGCAAAAGGTTACATAATCTCAACTTTTTGATCAGAGTAGAGGCACCTGGTTTTGGAAACCAAAAATCTGCCTCCTCCTTAACACCATAAAAAAGATTCAAAGAATTGAGTCCTTGAGTCCTTTCTATTCATGTGGCACACTATTACTCTTGACAGCATGTCCGTTTCGACTCTATGTCATCACTTCTGTATGAATTATGCTTCCTTGCTATTTTGCAAACTGGTGAAACCATGGAACCTAGAAGAGCCTACTGTTACCAGCTTCCCAATGCAGTCTAGTCCCCAACTACATTTTTGGTTCCTATTACTATACCTACAAGAGGGTAACATTCACCCATTGCCCCATTTTTAATTCAATTGGACTACCCAATGAAACAAAGTTCAGGTGTTTCTTGTTCATAAAAATCTATATGTCATTGAGAAAATGGGAATTTATCATGATCCCAGAATTCATACATAGCTCCACTATAGTTAAGGTATGTTCTCAGATCTGTTCTTGGAGCTGCTAATCATTCTAATATTCTTGTTTTGTTTACGTGTGTAACTGAGAAATCTGGACACTTTACTGTGGCTAAATAAACTAAAACTTTGAAATTCAGAATGAAGTACCTACTATCGCTGAAGTAATCACCACACTCTGCACTCTCTTGATTTATTAACACTTTTATTGAGAGTCCTGAAACATCTATTGGACAATATTTCTAGAGTTTTATAGGGTTTAAAATAAGTGACTTTCTCCTAATGCAGTGATTTGTGCAATTAACTCCTCCCAGTCACCTGAGACTTGTATGAGTGCTTCCAGGCAATCTTTACAACTCTGCTTTCTATTTTCTGTTTAGATTGCAAACATAACATTTCAGAAGGATAGAATTTAGGCTCCTGCATCCATTTTGGCAAATTATAAATCATAGTGATTTTGTTATTATAAATACAATAGTTTAAAAAGAGAAACTGGGGATAGAGAGATTGCTCAGTTCCCAACACTCATATGGTGGTTCACAGTCACCAGTAATTCCAACTCTAGGTGATCTGACATGTTTTCCTGACTTCAGGGGGCTCAGCAGGCATTGTGCACATAAATACATGCAGACTAAACACTCATACATATAAAATAAAATAAGAAAGTCTTTAAAAGAGAAACTAAGCAGATATGAAAAAAAATCAAGTCATCTTTTCTCAAAATACTTTAACATTTTCATTTTCATATTTCTTCTGAAGGTTTGGGCTAATTTGAGGTAGGTTTCCATCTCACTGGGTCTGACTACGTATGTTAATTCAGTTTTGCCTTAAGTAGCATAAATATCAAAAGTATGTCCTGCTGTTTAAGGATATTGAGATCTTCATTAAACACCAAGAGATGTATATGTGGAGTAATGAGTACCCATGTGAGTTCTTGGCCATCAGCAAAATCACTTGTTTCTTCATGATTGTGGTTATATTTTGCATGTCAATTTAAAATCCACTACCAATCTCTTCCTCTCCCTCTGACTGTATGCTCTCTCTCTCTCTCTCTCTCTCTCTCTCTCTCTCTCTCTCTCTCTCTCTCTCTTTCTCTGTGTGTGTGTGTGTGTGTGTGTGTGTGTTTCTTTCAATGCATTTAATGAGAATCCCACTGTTAATACATTCAAATGATACCTACGTCCAGGTGCATTTTTACAGGAATTGGCTGTAATTTGAACAATAAATCCAGACAAGAAAGTGGTTTCTACTCCAATTTCAATCTGTTAATGAAAACTATGAACTAGAAGCAGACATACCCTTCCCCAATCTAAACATGGACCTCAATACTTTCATGTTATAATACATTTTGAAACTGACAAAAATAAACATGAGGAGTTAGTTGTGGTGGTTTGAAAGGAAATAGCCCCAAAGGAAGTGGCAATATTAGGAGGTGTGGCCTTGTTTGAGGGGATATATCACTGTAGCGAGGGCGGTAAGATCTTTTTACTCAAGCTCTCCTCCCTCTGACTGTCAGGAGACTTCCTGCTCCTTTCAAGATGTAGCACCTCCAGCCTCATGTCTGCCAGTAAGCTAAAATCTTCCTGCCATGATGATAGTGGACTGAACCTCTAAAACTGTAGGTGATCCACTCCAATTAAATGCGTCCTTTATAAAAGTTGCTGTGGTTGCAATACTTGAATCTCAATCACCCAGAGAGACCACCGGAGACAGAGATGTCTGAAATGAAACAGCAAAGTTTAGTGTCAGCATCATACAAGTCAGGCAGGGAGCTTGTTCCTCACACCTGCATGGGTGTGGTGCAAGGAAGAGCTGAGCACCCCAAGTTACACAAGCATTTTATAGGCAATAACCACAAGGCAGGGTTACTTGGGGTCTGGGGAGCAAGTGTGCTGTGTATTAGCTCATGCTTAGGAACTTTTTACAATTTAACATTGCTGAACCCCACCTGGGTGGTGTGGCTGGCAAGTTTTTGCTTCCTGAGAGTTGGAACATCCAGTTGTCCTTAGATAGCTCCTAGCTCATTCTTTCTTGGAACTGGGCAAACCCCTCCCAGGAATGTGTAACTGAACTCTATTTTATCTCTGTGGCTACAAGAACACAAAATGGGGTTTCTTGAGCTAAGTTTACTCTCTTTAGTGGTCACGGTGACTCTACACACCAACCAAAGTACTAAATAAGACAGAAGCTGATACCAGGGATTGGGGTATTGATGTACTAGATCTGACCATGTATTTATCTGGAAGAATTTGGAATTTGTTACTTTGGGTTTGGAAAGCAGTGGAATACTTTGAGAACATATGTCAATGTGACATACAAGAAAAAACATGGAAGACAGTGGTGCGAAGGATTATTTGCACTATGGAGGGTACACTCAAGAGATTTCAGAAAAGAATTTTAATGTTTCCTAGAAATTATGCTTCTGATATTTTTGTGATAGAAGTGGCTGCCTTTTGCCCTTCTCCCCAAATCTACCTGAAGCTAAAGTGAAGCCTTTTGGATTAATTTCAGTAGCAGTAAAAAAAAAAAAAAAAAAAAAATCTCAAAAGAGCCTAGTATAAAGTCTGCCATATGTATATTAGCAGCAACTCTAAATGAAGATATATAATGAAAAGGAGAAATTGAGCATGGAAAAATATCTGAGGAGAACAAAATTGCACAAGAAAATAAAATGGATCTAAATCCTCTATTCAAGGAGATAATCAACTTAAGAAACAGAAGAAAGGAAGTGGTGAGCTCTGGGCACAATCCCACCAAGCTAAATTTCCAACCTGTATAAAGGAACTGAAGAAAAGCTTAGAGCCTGGTGTGGTGGTGCTCACCTTTAATCCCAGCTCTGAGAATCCAGAGTCTGACAGTTCTCTGAGTCTGAGGCCAACCTGCTCTAAAGAGCAAGTTTCAGGACAGCCAAGCTTGGGCAATGAAAGACAAATGTGAAGTGAAGATGTAATTGATTATGGGGCCTTGTCCCAGATCCAGTAAGCAGCAGAACTTAACAGCTTCAGCCACATGGTTCTGCCTTTAGAGTTAAGGGAAGAAGAAAGGAGTTATAAAATAAAGCTGATGAAGCCAGGCATATGTCAGGGGTGTCCCTGAATGGAGGCTTAGTACAGAGGTCATTGGTTAAAACTCTGAAGTTGAAGCCTGGATTGCCTTGGAGAACCCAAGATGTTAGAGATTCCAGAGTCATGGGATATCTTCTCAGGAGAGCTCCTAACAGGGAGTAGAAGTAGCCCAAGAGAAAAAATTATATTGCAGTCAAACTTGAATAGAGTTGGAAATCTGAAGAGTTTTTTGACATTAGACATAGATATGCAAAGTTTGGAGTTTGCCCAGCTGATGCTCAATCTCGCTTTTGTCCAGCATTTTCTCATTATGCTCCCTTCCCTATTTTCTAGAATGATATCCTGTGCCATTATATGTTAGAAGTATGTGGTTTTCTTTTTTTTTATTTGTACTTTTATTTTTATGGGGAGGTTACAGTTAAGAGATAGCCATGTATCTCAAAGGAGACTTTGGACTTTGGGGTTTGAAGTCAGTTTGAAACTATTCTAAACTATGGGTCTTTTAAAGTTAGACTGCGTTTTTTTTTCATTATGATATGACTATCAGCCTCTGGGAGCCACGGCTAAGAATGTGATGGTGGTTTGAAAGAAAATGACTCCCAAAGAGAATAGCACTATTTGATGTGGCCTTGGAGGAAATGTGTCACTGTGAGGTCTCTCTTGCTCAAGCTTCTCTTAGTGTGACTGTTAGTCAACTTCCTGATGCCTTCAAGATATAGCCAACATCATGTCTGTCTGTGTCCCACCATTACTCTTCACCATAATGATATTGTGCTGAACCTCAGAAACTGTTAAGTGAGCCACCCCTATCAGATATATTCTTTATAAGAGAATCTGTGTTAATAGTGTCTCTTCACAGCAATACAGACCTTAACTAAGACAGTGGTATTCTTTTTTTCTAGTTGGTATAAGATAAACATGAAGAAAGTCTCATCTTTATACTTAACTTATATTCTATCTCTGAAGCTCTTAAGTTTTATTATATCTTGCATCTGTCCCATCACTTTTAATCACTTTTCCTATGAAATAAAAAGAATGGATAACTTCTGGGGAAACAATATTCACCATAAAACAGAGAGATGTGGTGTGGATGCTTCTATTTCTGGAGAATAAAGGGACATAGCTCAGCCTGACTGACCTGCACGGGCTCAGGGTATACATCAGTTTGAAATGTTGAAAGAAGTTCATCAGTGGTACACGACCAGGTATATTGTGAGATTCACAAGCATGGCTGATACAAAGCAGGAATACAGACTTTTCTCTGAGGAAAGCTGTGCTGATTGATATTGTCAACCTGACAAGATCTCGGATGATGTCAGACTCAGTCCTTTGGCACATTATTGTCTCTGTGCTTGGCTGTGAGGGGCCATCATTGTCTTGAGATAGGCATACATACCTAATGTGGCTGGCCCTGTTCCCTAAAGCTAAGGGTCCTTTAGAGCATAAGGAAAGTGAGCAGAGCATACTCTTTCTTCAATTCCTGTTTCTTGAGAGAAGATACAATATGACCAGCTGCTTCAACTCCTGCCACCACGGACTACACATGAACAGTGAACTAAGTTAACCCTTTATACCTTGAGTTGCTTTTGCCAAGGCACTAGGAAAAGAGACCAAGGAAAAAAATCTCAACCTTGACATTTTCCTGTGAGTTCTATGAAATTACACTGACCCCGGGCTATTGACTTCAACTCGAAGTTGAGAGGTTTCTTCAGTGTCCGCACATGAATGTTCCTTACCAACTTTGATTCATATGATAAATATGTTTGTGCTAAAAACATATTTTTAAAAGTTCAGTGAGGATCAATCTATTTACCAATCCTTAAGTTCCTTATAACACAGCCTCTGCCAAAATACCCACAGGCAGTGTACCTGCCAGGCACATATCCATGCAGAAGCTGTGGAAAAGTATAGCTCTCTCAACATGACACCAGATAGGATAGGTCTGTGTAAACTGCCTATTTTAGTTCTGTATTCAGAAAACAAATTCCAACAATTGACAAAATCTGCTAAGTTTCAGAAATTAAGCATCTATCATATAACATCAACTCTGAAGCTCATTCTATTGTTACTCATGTATGTTTGTACTAAAAAATTAGCCAACAGTGCTTATAACACAGTTTAAGATAACAAAATCAACTTTCACAAATTTCACAATTTTAATGTTTTATAACATATGTATTTTGTTAATTAGTTTATGAAGTCTACTTGTTAGCATAAAAAAGAAGCTATGATTTGTGTTTTCAAATTCACTGACACATGTATTTATAAACTTTATTACTTTAGAAAATTTAAAAATAAATACAAACATCACACACCAAAATTAACAAGATCCTAAACAATTTTATGAACTTATATATAGTTCAAGTAAGTATTTGAAACAGAAGCTGTGAAACTTAACATTATATTTTACACTTTCAGTATCTAATTTGGTACAAATAAAAATAGAATGGAATGTCACTAACATCTACTTTTACCATATGTACTATTACATTAAAATAAGCAATTCAGGTATTGTGCACCATATAATTTTCCAATAGTTTCTGACACTTTTTTAACTCCCCTGAACACTAATATAGTCGTTGGTATCCATGAGATGGTTCTAACAGCTTTCTGTCAAAACAACTGAAATTGGCTTGGCGGTGTCCTCAATATATGATACCAGAATGCTGAGCCCTGAGCCACAGTGGGTTGAATACGGAGTGATGTTTTTGTTTCTCGTTTTTTGATTTCTTATTCCTTCTGTCTAGAAGCCTCAGGCATCATCTTGGCAAATCCCCCAAGTAAGTCACATGCCCACTTGAGTCCTGGCTTCCAAAAGTAGGACACATTCAAAATCAGTTATTTTAAATAGATCATTTTAGAGGACATTTATTTAAAAGAATTATTATTATTATTATTATTAATTATTATTATTGTTAATTTCTCTCCCTACCCAAAGGGGCCAAAAGAAATGACCAGAACATTCAGGTTAAGTCTAACTCAGGCTTTCTCGCAGCCTCTGCAACTTTCCACCTTCGGCGCTTTTCACATTGCTGCTGCCACCTAGTGGCAAGTGCATGGAAATCTATCGGCTTATTTCTGAGCCCTGAACTCCAAGGGACAGCACAGGCAACCTGCAGTCAGACTGATCTCATTTTTAGTGCCTTCGCTGTGTTTCATCAGAAACACAATTTAACATGAGGAAGAAAAAAATATCTGCTTCGGAAATCAATGCTAAGTTCTTCCTCATGAATTCATGCCAAAAAGGACTGTATGAAGCAGACACTTCAATACACTGTATATGTATATTATACATATATAATATATAATATTGCAATACACTGAGAGTGAGAGAGACTGAAAAACTTTGAGGAAAGTTTCAGAAAAGTAAAACTTAAACACTGTTGACCTTAAAACATGGAGAGAGCAAAGTAGAAACCGAAAGAGGTGAGGTGATTGCTGAGATGTACCTGGGGAATTAGCTATAGTCTAGTCCTGCAGTGGAGTCAGGGTTCCGTCGCTGTTCTCTCCATCTTCTAGTTAGATTTCACAATGAACAGAGAAAATTAAGTTTCTATGAACTTAAAAAGCAAACACTGTTGGAAATGATTAGACAAAAATATGCAAAATTCTGAGAAATTTTAAAGACAGAATTTGAATTCATTAAATTTTCTAGGGAATACGTAACCACTGCTATGAAGAGAGACTGATGTTTGGATTCTCACACGAAATGTTAGAAAAATATAAGGCAAAATAAATACAAAAGCAAAGATCTGACACATTTTATATACAACAGAGAAGGCATATTGTGTTCTCAGAATTCCAGTATCCCTCACCATTTCTGTCTCTATTCCTGTAACTTTGCTGTATATGTTTTAGGTTTTTGTTGTTGTTGTTTTATATATATATATATATATATATATATATATATATATATATACATTGTGTGACTTTTTAAACAATATGTCTTTGAAATCACATGACTTAAAATTAATGAAAGTTATAAAATGAGAATAAAAGAAAGGTAAGTTAGTAATTATATGTGTTGTTCTTCATTAAGGCACAATAGAGCGAGACATTCACATGGAGCTCACCATGAACATGATATAATAAATGAGGAACCCAAATCCAGAGATTAACAAGTGAAAGAGAGCACACTACTCTAACTGCATTTCATAACTAAAGACATGTCCAATGTCATCCAAGAGACCAAGGCCAGAAACTGAAGCTCTACACAGTGAACCTATCTAGACAGAGAAGAGAATATTAAGAGAAAATACACGTAATACCAGGAAAAAAGAGATAGAAAAAAACTTTAATATTCTCTTTATCTTTACTCATCAATCCTTGGGGCCCCAGGGGTGAGGCACCAGTGAAATAGAAAATAATAGATAGAAGTCAGGAGAAAAATCACTCAGGAGATAGAGTCAGCTAATCTGTATTGCACAAATTCTATTTATGGTGTAATAAAAGTCGGATCCCAGATATTAAGGAAAAGCTGAAACAAACCACAAAGACAGGGACAAACCACAACCAACTCCTGAAGCCGGACAGTCCTGTCTCCACAAATCTTTCGATTGGCTGAAAAACAAGCAAAGGGAAGAACTTCTGCTCTCTCCTCCTCCTTTTTTTTTTTCTTTCCTGCCCAGCTATCTTATTTCCTCTTTTAACTTTCTAGCTGTAAGTGCTGTGAACTCACAGAGATCCATAGGCATCTTTGCCTCCAGAGTGATGGGATTAAAGGTGTCAGTCACCACTCCTAACATTTCTGGCTTAGCGGTGAGTGACTCTGTCCTCTGGTATTCCAGAATTTTTTTTTTTACTAAATATATATCAATGCAAATATGAGTATATCTCAATGAAAAACAGAGCTGAGATATGGAAAAGAATAGATGTTAGATCAAAGGTGACTTGGAATAATGAAGGAAGGACAGAATAATGAAGGGGTTAGAATTCATGCCAAAAAGGACTGTATGAAGCAGACTGGGAAAAGAGTCTGTAAAAATGTTCAACCAGGAAAAAGGTGAAGAAAATTATAGTGAGATATGAGAATAAGCTTAGGAGTGATCCTAGCAAGATGGAGACTCTGAAGACCTGGAAGGCTAGGAGGCATGGGCAAAGGCGGTGCTGCTTGTTAGATCCTGTTGTGTATGGAAGAGTGCCGAAGATGCCAATGCATAGCATACACTCTATTCAAAGGCTTTATCCTTTCTTTAAAAAACCTGGGAGAATATTTGATTTCTAGAATTAATAAGGTTGGCATTTTGTTTCCCTTATTTAATTTAATTTACTTGGGTATGATATACCCCTACGTCTAGTGTTTTGCCACAAGAAACTTGGAGAAAAAATATACACAACATTGGAATTTCTGCCACTGAGAAAAAAAAATCGGATGCATATAAAGTAAGGAATCTCTCAGTATTAAAGCTAAAAAAAATGTGAGCTAGCATAAAGAAGTAAAATTTGCTTCCAGATTCAACTAATCACCAATTTACAATGTTGTCAGGATCTACCCTATTAACTGAAAAGATAATTATCAAAGACTAATGCTTGATGGGTTCTGAGGAGGTTTTCCAGAAAATGACTCCCAAAGGTAATGGCACTATTAGAAGGTATGTCTTTTTTGGAGGAAGTATGTCTCTGCAGAGTTGTGATACAAAGTCAAACCACACCCAGTTTATCACTTCATTCTGGGTAGCCTGCATCTTGATATGTAAAACTGTCAGTTCCATCTCCAGCCCCAAGTCTATCTGCATGCCATCATGTCCCATCATGACCATAATGAACTACACTTCTGTAACTGGAGGCCAGACTATTGCATGTTTTCCTTTAGAAGAGTTGTTTTGGACATGGTGTCTCTTCACAGCAATAAAAATCCTAAGACAATTTCAGATGTAACCAACTTGATCTTACAAAAAGAAAAGCAATGCAGGTATCATTTGTGCATGGAAGGCAAGTAATGTCCTTTCATCAAAAATAGGAGTTATATCTGCTAACACATTTAGAAGATAAAAAATTTCCCTATTTTAAATTATTGTGAAATTTACAAATTGTTCTAGAGGTAAGGACTTTTGCTTTAATAGTCGAAATTACTCTCCATTGCAGTATTTAAAACCACAGAATCAAAGTACAGATCTAATAAGAAGGGAAAGGATGGAAAATCAAATGTTTGGCCTCTTTTTTTCTCACAGGGATATGAGGTGTGTGTGGAACATGATACCTTTTGTAATTACATTTGTCTGTTCACATAAGTATTCTGTATGTGGGGTGAACCTGTGGAAGTCAGAGGACAAATTTTGGAAATTGGTTTTCTTCTTCTACTGTCAACATGGGTTCTGGAGTTGAAATCAGGTCCACAAATTTGATAGAAAACAGCTTTACTCACTGAATTATCTCACTAGTTTGGACCAGATTTCTTTTCAAAAAAAAAATTAAGATTGCAATGCTGGAGAAAAATTTGGATAATTTAGCTACAAAATACTTTAAGGTGGTATAGTTAAACTGCTATTATCCGAAAACTTAAATTTAACTTAAAGTAATACTTAAAATTTAAGGGCTAATGATTGTAGATGGCAAAAAACAGTTGGTAAGTGTCCCATTGCTGGTTAATTAGAATACAGATCAGAAATGTCGTAAAATTGTAATGATCATGGGTTTTTTTGCAATTAATAATACTGTCTTTATCATTCATACACCACAGATGTCAAGATCTTGCCAGAATATGCTAGTGGGAGAAAAGGGAACTTGGAGGATATGTTATATTGAATCAGATAAAGGTAAAGTTTTCTGAAGGCTTTTACCGACAGAGGCACACACTCTATAACAAACAAATGTAATAGTGCATTCAAATAGTAAATAGAAACCCAAGCTGACCTGGTTCTGGTCACAGAATCATGCCAAATCCAGTGTTCTTCATACAGACCATGATTGGTATAAAGATCTATAATAGCTATATTCGAGAAGAGAATATTGGGATGGGGGAAGAGAGAGGAGGACGGAGAGCAAGGGTTGGGAAAGGCAGGCAGGAGGAAATGAGGAGAGAGAGATGAGGGTGGAAAGGGTGAGGAGAGGGCAGGGGAAAGAAAGGATAAAAGAGGAAATAGAGGAAAAAGGAAGAGAAGATGTAATTACTCAGCTTCCTGCTCCTACCAGTGTGCCAGGCACTCCTAGTCTTTATTCTATTTTTCAGGAGCTATGAGCCAAAAGAAACACTTTCTTCTACAAGTTGCCTTTGGTGTTGATATTTTACCACAGCCACAGAAAAGTAATAAATACAAGAGGCAAGCATTTCGAAAGGTCAGTGGCGCATTTAAATGAAGCAGTGATGTTGTAGAGGAAGATAGGGACCATGATGATCCTGATACAGATTTTAAAATGAAAATACAGAGAATATTCACTACCCATTTGTTCTATTATAATTCTTAAATGCACAGTAGGATTGAATTGAATGCATCAGTTAGGGACTTTAACTTTGCACACTCATGATAAATGCAAATTAGTACCTGCTCATATCTCTCTAGATCACCATGAATAAGGAATCGGCTATATAGAAAGTACAGTGAGTTTTATGAGTTCCCTTTCAACTACCCTGTCTAGTCACAAACTAGGAACACAGTGAATAATTATCTATGTACAGTCCATTATCAAGGACCAAATAATATTCCCCCTAGTCACATCCAAGTACTAGAACGATAATATACAAATGGATAGAAAACTATGATAGGCTTATTGAAAAGCTTCTCCACACTCACTGTGGGTTTATTTAAACATATATATATATATATATATATATATATATATATATATGTAAGCTTTTTTATATATTCATACTTGAATTTATATTTGTGTCATTCTAATTCAAAATGAGAAGCCATGAACTTAATGACCGTTTAACATAATTTAATGCACTACATTCACAAGGATGTGGTAAATGCTCCTCAGAGAATATGGTGGTTAGGTCCTATTGTGTTGTATTCTAAACATACTAAGTAATTAAAACGCAGGACATGGACCATGTTATGAAATGTTGCAACAGGAAAAACAGTCACCTTTCAATCTTTATGAAAAATATATATCTATTTCTTTCTGTCAGTAATAAAGTAAGACATCAGTCAGAGTATCTTTGGAGATCCCACAACCAACCTAAAGATACAACTGGATTCTCTTACTTTAGAACCTCAGAGGTCTCAAAAGTTTTGCCTTCCAGTTAGAAAACTTAAGAGTATTTGTCTGGGTGTGGATGACACAAATGGTTTTCAGTGGGGCAGAGAGTGGATTGCTTCCTTGCTATAAAGAGAGATACTTAAAATGATAATTCTTTGCAAAATGATTTACAAAATGGAAAAAGTAATTTCTCTTTATTCACCATAGTTCATGAGTAGGCTGCATCATCAAGTACAGATTCAACTGAGTATAAGCAGGTCAAACTGAGCTGATATATAGTGGAAAAGCCTTAGACATGCCAATGGGTTCTTCTTATCTATGACTCTTTGAGGACACATCTACTGTCAATATTAGCTAAAGATACTTGGCATGAGGCCTTGTGATTGGAAACTATCTTAGTAACTGAATGACAGATGTCAACCTATTGTGCTTATTTGTCTTTTGGCTCTTCTCTGAAAGGCTTGCCAGTAGAACTTGATTCACTGTAGGAGGAACTGAGTCTCTGAATTTAGATTAGATGTTCAAAGCATAGAAATCAACTCATACACAGCTTTACAGGACAGTTGCAGAGGATGTGGTGGTCCCAGGATGAATTGGCCATGCTTTTTGTAGATTTTAAGATTATTGAAGCAAAACTTTAAATATTATTAGTATAAGATGTGAACATCAACAACAAAAAAGTGAGCACACATGTATTATGGTAAGGAGTAAACGTAAAAACTCAAAGGCTGTTGTTATTCAAATGTGAAGATGAAGACACAAGCAAGATATAAAGACTGTCAATTGAATGTGTGATCACACTCCCCATGCATCTAAGGACTGTGAATAGATATCTAATTATGTTGTGGTTTTTTTTCACAAGCCATATAGTAAATAGAAATAACAGAGTCAAATACTAATAACCAAGACTACAGATCCTTAAATCCCTTTTCCTTCAACTAGCAAAACCCACAGAAATTTACACTGACCAAAGTAAATAGAAAATAAAAGTCAAACCACTTAAGCAGGTGACATTTGGAGGTAGGGCCTGGCCCTTACATTTCCTGTCTTCCAATCTCCAGTATTATAACAATAACAGAAAAATAAATCATATTTTCAACGTGGTATAAAAGCTAAAGATAAAAACCCATCAAGTAGTAATCTAATTAATTCTTGCTAGTGATTAACAGAACTTTCAGTTATCCTTTGGCAAAAAACTATCAATTTTCTTAGCATGTCTTCGTTTTTGCTTATCTAAATTATAAATAAAAAGCTTAAAAAATAAGAAATAATGACTATCATAACTGTAACAAAGCTTAATTTTTAAATGCTTGTTGTTTAGAGTAAGCAGAGCTATCTAGAATATAGGCTATGTAATTTAGCACAATTATTTTTTTTGTGTTTTTCTGGCATATGGCCTCTGGGAACACATATACACAAATGCATTCTCTTCATAATTGACTAATTGATGCTAAGTGTGTTTAGACATAGTAGTAAGTTATCATAGTGTTGATCAAATGATTATTTTATCTTTATTCACATGGTGGTCTAAATTTATGTTCAGTATATGTTTAAATTTTTTAGGGTTTATTTTATTTTGTTATACATATACTTGTATATGAGTCAGTATGTGTGGGCTCATAGAATTTGTGGGTGCCCAGAGAGGCCAGAAGAAGATCATGGATCCCTTATAGCTAGGGTTACAGGTATTTGAGTTGCTGAGTATAAATCCTGGGAACCCAATCCATTGGGTTCTACAGTTAGGAACTATGATGTGGTTCCTAACTATTTGACATAATCTGGTGTCATATGAGAAGAACCTCAGCTAAGAAAACACTTCCATCAGCTTGACCTGAAGGCAAGTATGTGGGACATTTTCTTGATTAATGATTGATGTTATGAGGTACAGTCAATTGTAGGTGGTGACATCTCAGGCTGATGATCTTAGTGATATAAAAAGAAAAGCCCAGGAAATTATGAAGAGTACTCCATTAAGCATAGTACTTCATAGCCTTGGCTTCATTTCCTGCCTCAACTTGACTTCACTACTGGTTTTAATTCATGCTGGGCCACAAAATGTTAGCCAAATACATGCTTTCCTCCCAAATTTTTGTTTTGTTTTTGTTTTGTTTTGTTTTTTTGTGATCATAGTGTTTATCATCATAGCAGCAGAAACTAAGACAGGCATCAAGAATGCTTCCCTGCTGAATCATATCTCATTCCTTGACTTTAAAAGTCCTATTGGTAGAAGTCTGTAAGAATGTATGCACTCTTAGCCACACAATAAGGAGAAGTTGAGAGTTGTAGCATGCCTTCTGAAACAGATAATAGGAAAAGAGAAAAGCATTAAAAACATTGAAACTAGTAGATCCATACTATGTTCAGCACTATAAAAGAAAAATTATATTTTCACTAGTTAAAAAGATTCCAAGACCAAGCTTTCAGAACTCAAGGATAGGTGCCATCTTTGTCTTCATGGCTGTGACATGTCACTCTGACCACTTTTATTTATTATGCAACCTTAGCCTGTCTTAGAAGATTGTTATTTGTTGTAAAAAGTTTCCCAGGCCCTTTTGGGCCTGGGAGATTTGGACCTGGCCCACAGCAGCTTTTGTCCCCCAAAGAAATGAATCAGACACTTATATTAACTTCATACTGTTTAGCCCTTGTCTCATGCACATTACTAGGTAGCTCTTTCATATTAATTCAATCCATTTCTTTTAATCTATCTGTCATGTGGCCCAGCCTGCAGCTCACCTGTATTTCTCACATGTCTCTTGTTCAGAGGGGGGGGAGTGTCAGATGGCGACTGATTAACTCCACCCTCCTTCCATCTGTCCATCCTCTGATTCTCCACCCACTTCTACGGTGCCCCACATAGGCCAAATCAGTTACTTTATTTACAGCATACAGAGAATATTCCCACCACAGTCATTTGTGAATGAATGTTTTTCTTTCCATTAAAAAATACTTTTTGTTCTTTTATTAATTATGGGTAGGTATGTGTGTGTATATAAATGTGTACATGAGAGCACGTGCCCTTGTAGGCCTGAGACATCGGGAGTTACATGTAGTTGTGGGATGAATGATAAGGTTACTGTGAATGAAACCTTGATCCTCTCGAAAAGTAACAAATGTTTTTAAACTTGAACCATCTCTTCAGGCCTGTGAAAGATACTTTCATGGGAGCTTCACACAAGTTATGGCTGAGACTCAGTGAATCCCTAAAGACTATTAATTTCTCAATGAGAAAATTTGTAAGAAAGCAATAACCATGAATTCTCTGATCATAGGCTATAAAAAACTTGACATGTGAAACAAATCTTTAATATAAAAAATTAATTTTTATATATGATTTAATATAACAGCTTAAAGTTATTTTAGTTTATTATTGTTGTACCCCTAAAATGATAGGCAATAAAAGTGATGTTTTAATTTTTGATTTTTGCATTCACATTTATAAAAGTTTTATGCATATTATATAGTCTATCAATTATAGTTTACATAATTATCATTGAAGGACTATAAGAAAGAGAAAGAAAGGCATCTGAATAGCCATCAGAACACAAAGGAGAAAAATGAATAATTTTAAATGCTTAGAAACGTTGTATATTGAAAATTAATTCAGATACTTATAGATATTAGTAGCTGTTTTTGACTATTAAAGTAAATCTCTTAATTGTTATTTTTTTCTTGCTAAATAAGGAAAGCAAGACTCAGAAACACCAGGAAAGCTCATGAAGAGCATAACTTGCACTGTGATTCATCTTTCAAGTTGAGTCTGACTGTTCACATTCTTTCCATGGTACAGAGTGACTCTCTCAGAAGTGTTGCCTGGCTCTGCATCAGAGACAAGACTTCCACAGAGAGCTACAGATTTTCTATAAATAAGATAAAATACAACTTCTCAAATCATTTCCAGAGAATTTTTCACAAGCTTTGGATTTGCCTCATATGCCTATAGCTACTAAAAGAACTTTAAATTCATAGAGAGAAAAATCAAACTTTTTTTTTAAGTATATGGAACAATTCTGCTAGGGGATGTGTGCCAGCATACGTTTCTGGAGATGAACTACTACCCTATTTTCTTTCACACATATGCCTTTATTACACCAAACCAACCATGAAAGAACCCTAGAAACAGAAAATCTCTAAAAGGTAAAATCTTATAGAGAGGACTATACATCCTGTCTATGTCTAGTTTCTTATTCTAAATCAAAGGGAGACAGAGGGAGATAGAAGAGAAAGAGATGGAAACAGAGGCAGAGATAGAAAGTTAGAAAGTAGAAAAAGAAGGAAGAGAAGGAGAGGGAAACAGAAGAAATGGACAAATATTGTAATAAGGATTTTTGTCCTTTCTGAATATGGAAAAGATAAGAAAATTGTTATAGCTTTACTCATAATATATATTAACCAAAAATTAAAAGCATTTTTCAATAAAAGAAAATTATTTAATAAAAAATGTCATACTTCTTTAGAAGAATTTTCTTTCTCGGGTCTTCAAATAAGTGTTTAACCAAAATCTGCCCTTGAAAACACACAGATTGTACCCACCAAAGTCAAGAAAAATGCATATGCATTCTTGGACCAATTTCGGCTGGATGCTTAATTAGTGTCTGGCTGTGATTACATCTGTGGTGTTGAATTTTCAAATCTGAAATTTCAACATTGCAACAAACTTTTCAAGATCCTTTCAATTCCCTTAAAGGAAAATAACATCAAGACATTTGATATTTTAGACTGGAAAAAAATAGAAGAAAAAAGAACTGCTTATATTTTTAATTCAAAAGCAATTTCTCAAATTTAAAACAGAACTAGAGTGATTTCAATAAATCATAAAATACTGTAAATAAATAAGCATCAGCCTTTGAGTTTTACTTTGAAGTTGAAGAGGTTTATATATATATTTATATATTATTGTGAGCAATGAATGAATATCCCTCTCTTCTCTCTCTCTCTTAATAAAAGAAATTTTGCTTTATATATTTTCTTTCTTTTTCTGTATATATTTCTTTCTCCTACTTCATTATCAGTTCAAAACTACACAGCTGGACAGTGAGTACAATTTGACTCTTAACAAGGGAAGTACATTATTTCCAAAGACCTCAGTGACCTTCCATCCTCAGTTGTCAGGCACATTTACTTATAAACTTAAGTTGAAAATTGTCTCTTTCAGGAAGATACCTTTGTTTAGATCCAATCCACTTTTGAATCAAAAGGAACTGGGATGATTTAATTTCATCCTGGCTAAACATCTCATGTTTTATAACATTCAGGATTAGCTTTCAGGCTTTGGCACCAAGTGTCTCAATGGTATTTGATGCTCAAAAAGTGTTCTCAAGAACCTCTGTTCTTTTTTTTTCTTCTTCTTTTTTTTTTTTTTAATAAAGAAAACATTTAATTTGGGTGGCTTAGTTACAGTTTCAGAGGTTCCGAACCCCTGTTCTTTTATTTTTATTTTCTACTTCCAGGCTGCATCTTCAGTACTACAGAAGCTAACAAGGCAAAGAGGTTTTTTTTGTTTGTTTTGTTTTGTTTTGTTTTGTTTTGTTTTGTTTGTTTTTCACCTCAGTGACACCAATCTTAAAGGGAAGTTATGATCCTGGCTCACTGGTATCTACTTAGTTTTTATAACTATATTTCATATCAACTATATATTTCTCATAATCTGCTGCTCACTTCCTTGGTCACCATCATCTTGGGTGTCTGGGTTGCTTGATGTCAGTTATGGGTGTGTAGGTAATTATCTTCAATACATAAACCTAATAATTTACCAAGACACAAACTAAGAAGTATCTCCATGAAATTAGGAGCTGACAGGCTAGCAAGATGACACAGTCACTAATATGTTCACCTGGGAAGTATAAGGACCTGAGTTTGGACCTCAGAGCCTGCGTTTGCATGTGCATATGTGTATGGTTATCTTGGGATCATTTAAGATTATTCCTAGGAAACCTAGATCATTAGGAAACTGATTCAACAAAAGGTGAAAGGTACTTAATGGATGATAAGAAGTTGTTCACTGGCCTACACACATGTATACACACATACACACACACACACACACACACTCACACACATGCACACACAGAATGAGTGGGAGAGAATTAAGAAACATCAAGAGGCTTTACAATTGACTAACTCTTCTAAAAGTCTGAGAGTTTATGAGAAGCTCTTTTGTTTTCTTTGCTGTCCCTGATGACATTATGTGGGAGTTAAAATATATTATTTGTTTCAAATATTATAACTTATTTTTAATGAAAGCAAAATGCATTTTCTATAATTTGATATTGAATTTTATAACAGCAGGCAAATCTTTTCAATAGGCTGTCATCAAGGTCACATATTTCAAGGGACTTGATCAAGAGCTATAACTTAGCTGAACATATATTATTTCTAAGTTAGTATGACTGAAAATCAGTATGTCTGAGTACTGTTACACAGAAGAACAAGGAAAAATAATTACTCCCATTAGAAGACTCCAAAATCTTTTTATAGACTCTAATCAGTGGTATGATTTACAATTGAATTGCCACTCTGGGACAAGGAACATTGATAAAAATTATATTCTTCATTGCAACAGATGACACCAGCGATGACCTTTTGCCGACAAGCACTGCTCTCATGTTGCTCACAGAATCATTTCCATCATTCTGGTGCTAACAGCCAAATCCCTGCTTCTATAACAAGAAAATATATACTACATTGGCGCACATATTCACATGAATATACACAAGAATGTGAGTGTGTATGTTTCAAAAAAATGTATACAATTAACAGAATTCTAGTTTCCAATATCAAGAAAATGTATTTGTTTTTTTCTTAAATAATATGGAAATAAAATACCACCACATATAAATAGAATTATAATTATTTGATGCTGGTAAAATTTAAAAATAATTTTGTATACTATTTATAAATACTACTTATCACTTGTTTTAAAACACTTTTAACAAATCTAAATCAGTATTTTCCTGATTGTGTTAATTCTTTAGAAGCAAAGTTAAAACCTAAATGATACTTGATGAATGGAATCTTCTGTTTCAATTTATTGCATTCTCTATATACCTTGATCAGCCTTGGTACAGGGGGGAAAGGCTAGTGCTGTCTCAACCTGATATCCCAAATTTTGTTGACTATCCATGGAAGGACTTATTCTATTTGAAGAGTGTATGGTTGGGTGGGGTGGGAGGAGCTAGGGGGTGAGTGGGAGGAGGGGAGGGAAGGGAAACTGATTTGCACATAAAAGATAAAACACTTTTAATTAAAAACATCCAGAAAAGAAGAAAGAAAGGTTGACAATACATATAACCTTAGTGGTATTAACATTTCACTTAGACTATGAAAAATCTTAAACTGCCATGTAGATTTTTGTGCATTTGAGCAGAACTGATCTCACACAGACTTTAACTTTTACTAACATGTTAGTTTCTGCTTGTTTTCACGAAAATTCCTGCAACACTGGTGATGATTTACATATGCAGATTGTTTTTCATGTACTGTAGTATATGTAGAACCTCAAAAGTTAAAGTTTTTTTTTTTTTTTTTTTTTAAGGAAAAAAAAAAAAGGAATAGGACTTACGAAGAAAATTCCCACATTGATGGCTGGCTGGAGCTCTGGAGAGCTCACTGAATTAAGAATAGCCACTGAGGAACCTTCAAGAAAATGAATTAGGCTCTCCAAAGATAGGGGTCCATTGACATGGGCCCTATGTGGAGCCTCATGGGGAGGGATCAAACTGTGTTTCTATGCATGGACTGGTACTTCAGAGCCCATTCCCTCCAGAGGAACACCTAACCTAGTCTTGATACTAGAAGGAGAAAATCAGACCTGTGGGAGTAGATACTGAGCTGATCCACCTTGGGACTTCTTGCCCTTTTGGGGGGAGGAGACAGGGGAGGGGATGGAGAGATTGGGAGGAAAAAGGGAGGGAGAGCAAGCAAGAAGATACATGGGGAAAAAAAGACATATATATATATATATATATATATATATATATATATATATATATTTTTTTTTTTTTAAATCATCTCTTCCCTTGAGGGCTGAGATGACAGGTGTGCACTCACTCAGTCCTCCAGCCTTAGCCTCATTCTTCAGCTGGTGACACATTGATTGGCCAAACAGTAAAGCACCAACTGGTTCACTGTATCTTTGCCTTTCCTCTTCCCAGAATTCTCCTGGTCTGGTAGCTCCACCTATATGTTCTACCTGGCTACTGAGCAATTAGCATTTCATTAAACCAATATAAGTGATAAATCTTTATAGTGTACAAAAGCATTATCCTACAGCACAATGGTATTGAGGTGACTAGCCCTATGGGGGGTCTTCTCTGGTATGTGTCTAGATAAGAACTGGGGCAGAGGGTTGCTCTCTCTTTCTCTTGAACACAGATGGTTTCCTGATGCCACAGCTCAGTGACCTGGTCTGGAGCTTCCCCATCCTTCTTCCCTGGTGAACAAAGAGGCAGCAGTACCACTTTATTTTGTATTCTTAAATGTGTTATTTCTATTTCATTCCTTAATAAATTCTTGATCCCAGACTTTGTGGATTCTCAATTTAGATAAGTGCAAGAATACATCACGGGGAAGGAGAATCATCACAGGTTCAGGAGTTTGACAAGGCAAAGGGTGAGTGTATATCATAGAATCACAAGTTTAGTGTTGATTAAAAAACATGGTTTGCAGGATACATTAGGTTTAGGAATCAGAATCTTATTCTTGTAAGGTATGGAGACAATGTGCCTGAACAACAATGTGGCTCCTCCTGTTTCTATTTCACATAAACTGTTAAATGAAATAAAGAAACTTTCCTCACACACACAAACACAAAAATCATCTCTTCATTCTTCAGTTTATGTATAATATATATATTTCTATTTTTGTGTTTATATAATGAATGTGCCATAAGCCAGTGTGACATATACACACATCTATGTGTAGGTTTAGAGGCCAGAAAAGGACATTGTACCAGAACTGTGCAACCGTGTCCTCCATTTAAATTTTCATCTTTTTTACAAATCCCTCTAGCCTTCTCTCCTCTATTTGCAGCCACAACATATAACTGACACTATTTTGACTCTAAAACAACATAATAGTTTGAGATATCTCCAATTTATAAATTAAGCTAAAATACACTCTCACTCACATATTTGAAATTTGATGAAAATACAATGCTGTGGGATCATATTCTGGTACATTGTATATATTTGCCCCTCCTATTGGTTTAACAAAATGCTAATTGGCCAGAAAGCAGATGGGAACTGAGGGCAGGGATACCAGACTAAGAAAACTCTGGGAAGAGGAAGAGTCAGAAAGAGAAGCCAGCAGATGTAAAGGAAAGAAGAATGCTGCTCTGAGAAAAGGTACTAAGCCACTTGCCTAAGCGTGGATTAGTTTAAAATTGAAGAGTTAGCAAAATATATAACTGAGCCATAGGCCAATCAATATGAAATAAATATAAGCTTTTTGTGATTTTTTGGGGTTAAGCAGCAGTAGGACTGAGAATGGGTTTGAACCTCAGGGCTAGACCAGGAAAGGCCGGGCCAGAAACTTAATATTATAATACAACCCATATGCTACTTGAAGCCGTATTGCTTAGGGTGTACTTAGTGCCAAAAAATAACAACATCAGCAACAACAACAACAACAGAACAATAGAAATGTCTTAATTAAGCTAGAAGTTTTATTTCCCCAGTGAAAGGAAAAGTGATCTGTATTACAGGAAAATTTGCTGTCTGTAGTGCATGTTGAATACCTCTGAGATTAAAGGAATAGCTCAATGTCATCATTTGCTGCACAAATAAGAAAGGAAAAGAAGATACTAAAAGTTGATGTACAGTAAAAGACTTGGCATGCAACCATTATTTTTGTGGATAAAAGTGTGAAAAACTGAAGTTTAGCTACCACATAGAGTAGAATACATAGTAATAAATAATTAGTAATGTCTTCTATGGGTACACAGTATATTTAAATTCTGCACATTTAATTTAATTTAAATTAAGACTGCTTTTTGGAATTCATCTGTTGTTCTACTATACTCAAGTATTTAATAAAAGATAATTTATATAAATTTAAAATGTTAAAAAGTACTGAAAAGATTATACTCATATTATTAATTTAATACATGAATACAATGTCTAAAATTTTTGGTTAGGCTTTAACTGAGAGAAGTTCAAATGTAAAAGTATGACAGTATCTATCTAGATGTTCAAACAGTTTAGAAGTGAAGGATAAGCTTGAATTCCTAAAATATGTTCATAGAAAATCTTTTCTCCACCTCCAGAGAATACTTTCTTTGGAAGTTGTGTTTAACAAATAGCTTTGATGCAAATAAAGATATTAGAAATTAAGAGCATAAACTAATAACTGAATGCACATCAACATTGCTCTACTATACAATTTGTTGTACTATTACTAATTTAAGTGTCTTGGTATTTTTAAAGAATTCTATGTGTGAGTTCTTTTACCCTTCCATCTCTATATTCCCCCCTTTCTCGCCAACTCTCTCACAAATGTATAATGTGATAACCTCAACTATTATTATAAACATTATGTATTAGTGATGTTAGTTATTTCTGAATTAAAAATATAGTGTCAGTAATTTTCTAAACAAGTTTTATAAATGCAAATAAAATTATAACTCACATAAGTCATAGTCTTTATTTTAAGAGAATGTTTGCACTAAAAAATAGAACATGAATATCCTTAAAATTATACTCATGCCTTATACCTTACTATTGAACATATAATAAAAATAATAACAATAATATCTTCTAATCTGAGGTGTGTAACATTAAATAATACAAAGTCCTTAACATCAGGCAATTAAATTTAAAATAGGAAATGCAATAAAATCCAAACAATTATCCATACTGTAAAATAAAAATGCATCAAACATTTCTTGGAAATAGTTATGGAATTGATACATGGTGGTATGATGGTAATCTAGTTTAAATTAAATAGTCAAAATCCTCTCTGAGGAGATGAAATTTAATCTAAGATCCAGCCACCTGAACTTCAAACTGAAGATCTTTCCAGCTGGAGTTAATACAGAGGTCCTTGGGGCACAACAAGGCTGATGTACTCAAGGAAAAGGGTGAAAAATGTCAATCTGCCTGAAATGGAATTTTATGATGAAGAATAGTAGATGATATTAGACCAAGTCTGGTAGGCCTTAATTTATTTATTTTTCTACTAATACAGTCTAGCTATGGGGTCTATGTATCTTTATACTTTCAGTTCTCCTGTGTCAGCCTTCTAAAAGGTAAAATTATAGGCAGGGATCCAGCACCCCCATCACTAATAAGATGTTGGAGTAAAAAATAAATAAATAAATTTTTATTTCTTGTACCGTATGTGACAAAATGGATAGCTGTCAGAATGATAATGAGAACTCTTATTTCATCTAATGACAGTGCTACCCACCATATAGAATAACTGGGTAGCAGAAGAAAGAAGTCAGCATAAGTAGTGGAATTCTAAATGAAAAACATGTTAGCTATTTAACTGAACAACATGCTAGTTTTGGAAAGGAAGATAATAGGATCATGCATAAGATATAATTAAGTGAATAAATAAGCATAACATGAAAATAGATTGGAGATTTTTGGAGGAGATAAAGGAGAGCAAGAAATACAGACCACGTTCAAAGTGTCATCACAAAACAGAAAAATAGGGAGTTAAAGTTTAAGCCAAAGATTAGAAGTCACTGATTGGCAAGGATATGGAATGTATTTTAGACATCAAAAGAACATTGTCATAGCTAATCTTGATTGATGGGTTTGAGCTTCTGAGGAACGATCACGTTGACATACACAGCTTTGTAACTCAGTCTTTGACAGTAAATATGAAGAGAAGAGAAAGAGCCACAAATCAAACCATGGGCAGGCACATTGAGACATAGGTGACAACCAGAGGAACATGGATTCATGAAAAATCAACACTGTAGCATCTAACTTAATAGAAGAAAATTAGTGGTATTAGATCAGGCTTGTTCTCAGAAGCTGAAAGGAAAAGCTAAACTTGATAAGGTGGAAAAGGGTGACTTATATCAAGACTTCCTGAAGATAATATTTGCATGGAAGCTTGACTAAACTTTCTTGAGTAACATTGTTCCTCTTAAAACAGTATTATTTTTCCAGAAATTGGAGAAGAGCACATTATTTGAAATGGTAGCCATGATAGTGTTTTATATAGAGAAAGGCAAGGTGGTGGACAAACCTAGTTAAAGAGCCAAAGCACCAAGCACCGTTTTTTCACCATCATTCTTGACTTTACATTCTTTCAACTTAAAGAGAAAGGAGCACAATGCTTATGGGCATGTCTCAAGATGTTGACACATGTTACTATCATATCTCCAAGCAAAGAAAATAAAACTAAATTATCTTTGTGTACTTAATGTAAACATGATTAATAAGTTTGAAAGTAAAGTATAAAGTATTATATATAGCATATTAGTCATATTTTCATAATTAAAACAAAATATCTGAGGCAGAGTAACTAAAAAGAAAAATGTACTTACTTATTCAGCTCACATTTTTGGAGGCTGAATGTCTAGAAGAATAATACTGTAGTGACGGCTGACATGGGACCCTAATTAGTATTATTACATAAAAAGCTGGAGTCAGATATTTCAGATGAAAACTGAAAGATTAGAGAAGCAGAGCAGCTTTATTTGTCTGAAACAGAAACAAAATATCATACAACATTTTTCCTTTTGTCTAAATAAAGGCAAAGGTTTTAATTAAAGTAGAAAAACTATCTACAGTAACTATAATATATATATTGTATATATAAATGTATATAGGAAATAAGTACATTAACAATGTCCATTAGCATTTGACCAGTTTAAAAAAAATACACTATTTTCTATTTTATCTGAGAGAGTCCAGGAAGTGTTATAGCTGGGTAGAGAAAGAAAATAAGACAGGAGAAGGCAGGAGTTCAGTGCTTCCCCCTGCAACTCTTTTCCCGTTCAGCAAAGAAGTCAGAGGCATTCAGTCTGAGGAACCATGAGAGTGGCTAGGAGTGAAGTGGTGGTGGCTTGTTCCCGTGTCTCTCTGATCTTTCAGCTTTTCCCCAATATCTGACTTTTGGGTTTTATTATACGACCAAGTAGAATTTGTACAATACTATGTAATGGGAAAGTGCCTGGCTTGTCTCATGTCCTGGCTAGAGTAGTGTATGAGGCTGAGTCATCTTAACCAGCCACCTTGAAATTGCACTGAGGAGTTTGTTTTCCAAAGCTGATCTTTAGATGATGTTTGTCAGCCTAGTAATGTTACCATAGTCTAGGTGGAATTGATGTGGGGCTCCATCGTTGTTTTGGAGACTTCAGAGATCATATTAAGCAAGATTTTCCTTTTCTTGATTTTTCTTTCACCTTAGTTCTTTCTTCTTTGAATGTTTAATTGTTCCAAATGTTTTTAAATTTCTCAAGATGGTTATTTTTATTTTTATTTTTCTGAAAAGACAAACCAAAACTCTCACCAACCCTAACTTTGGGAAGTTTTCTTTTTGGCAAGTTTTATCTAATGAACTAAAAAGTTTTTGTTGGTCTTAGAAGTTACTTCAGATTGAATGTGGTCACACTGGTTGATGAACTATTACCTCTTCTAATCAAGGAGTCTGTCTTGTTCAAATCTATTTTTTTAGTTGTTCTGGGGAGGTGTTGTTCTCCATGATAACAGGAAATGTCTGAACCAAATTTGGCATAGGAAATTATAAGAAGCCCACTAAATCACAAATTATTACCCTGTCTTTCCCTTATTGATCTGCATTCATTGCTCCAATGTAGGCCTTTGCCACATTTTTTGCATACTCCAAATGGAGAGGTTTACTGTTTGGATTATTCAAAAAAAAAAAAATCTTTCTCAGAACATACTGTCTATTATCCCTTTTTTGATATCCATGTTTGCCACAATTAAAACACTTAACATTTTGATTTTTTTCAAGCCTCTGGAACTCAACTCTCCTGTCCAAGCTTTATCATGATTATGAGATTCAATATTCACTGTGTCTCAGAACCATTCCACTATGGGTGCTGCTCTTGCATTTAAAGACCTTCTATTGTGAATTAGCATTTTCATTTTTCTTTTATTATTATTATTATTATTAACAAAGAAGTCACACTTTCTATCCTTGTATATCCTTATTCAAGGTCCCTTCCCCCTCCCACTACATCAGGTCATTTTTTCTTCTCCACAACTCCCCATCCCCTCCCTGGGCAGGCAGCAGACAGTCTCATGGTCCCACTGACCCAATATTGCTTAGTTCAGTCTCCACTCCTGGCAAATCCAGTTTTCTCCCCCCTCCCTCAAGAATGAGTCAGATGTTCCTCTAGGGGGAGTGGGATCCAAGGAGTCAGTCCAGGGTGTTTTTGATCCCAAGTTGTTCAGTGGTTGTGGTTTGCAGCTTGGGCATGCTTTGCTTTTTTCTTGTTTGTTTGTTTGTTTGTTTAGAGTCCACTAGCAAGTGAGTACATCCCCTGCTTATCTTTCTGACTCTCGCTGAGGAGGATATTCTCCAAGTCCATCCATTTGCCTGCAAATTTTAGGATATCATTTTTTCTTACTGCTGAGTAGTACTACATTGTGTATATGTACCACAGTTTGTTAATCCATTCTTCAGTTGAATTAGCATTTTCAAAGTCAAAGACTCAATTATTATTTGTCTAGGTTATGTATTTGCTATTTATTTATAGCTGAATTCAATTATTGTAAAAAATAGTGGTTGGAGGGGGCTTATTTAACTTTAGTAAATAACTCAGTTTTCTTTCTTCTTCAATTCTCTACCAAGCATTCAATGCTGCCAGGGTGTGGTAATCATATAGAGATTGTCTTTGTATATCAGTATAATCACCCTCTTCAAGAATTTGGTTTTTCGAGATTTCAATATCTCTAATGCTATCCCATTATTCAATGGTCCTAATCTCATCTTTTCACTATGTTCTCCTCTGGAATTGAGAATCAGGTTTCAATACCATTTTAACCAAGTCATTTCAGGCTTGTGATATAATTATGTTACTAGTTGACCATGAATTTAACATCTGCTTCACAAAAGGTAAATATATACCATATGAGATTAATACTTACTTAAGTCTCCTCAAATCTAACATTTCCACAGGAATCCAATCAGATCTTCAATAGCCTTCAAAATATCTTTCAGTTTGCAGTTCCTGTAAAGTGACTAGATAGATAGATAAATTAGTTAGAGTCTAATTTATAATGCAGTGCTGAGGCTGGCTCCCCTTTAAATTTGTCCATCTGGTTCTGAATTGTCTTTATGATCTGTTTTAATAAATTTTTCTAAAGCATGTATCTTAGCACTCCTGTCGAACAAATTTTAATGATGAAGCAAGAATTATTAAACTAACAATAGGATTATCAAAATGATAAAATTATGTCAATTCCAGTTAAGTTGATTATTCCATCATTTAATTGGTTCAATTTAAATCATTCATCCTGTAATCATATAGAGACCTAATACTCTTCACCACAATAGTTTTCCCTTTTTAATGTGGGAAAAAAAACTCTCTCTTTTATTTAACTAATTCTCCCTTTTAAGAATTCCCAATTGTATCAGGCAATCTTCTGACAATGACAGTGAAGATTATGGCAAAGTGTGAGGATGACTGCTGCTGTGTAGAAGAGTAGAAGCTTGAGAGGGTGTCAAAGCAGATAGTTAGCGTACCATCAGCTTGAGGAGGGGTCCAAGGAAAGCCCACAATCCACTTGGAGAGAATAAGTCAAAGAGCCAGGTATTTGCATGGGGGATTAGGCAAAACTGTCTAACTCCAGCAATGTTTGTAGCCCAAGTGTCTGTGAAGTTTGCTGCAGAAAGTATTCATCAAAAAGATTCTAAACTCTCTCAAAGGGCTTGGGGGAAACAACAACAACAACAACAAAACACCTAGCATCTGGGTCAATGACTCTGAAGCAATACTCCAAGTGAAGCTAAGGTGCACACAAGGCAATGTGCAAGCAAGTTCTTTTGTTGTTTTGTTTTGTTTTGTTTTGTTTTGTTTTGATGAATTTGTGCCCCCCAGAATGAATTTCAGGTGAAGCAGTATTCTAGTTAATCTTATTAAATAGAAACTTTATTTGTCAGAAACACAAATGAATACCACACTACAAAGGATCTCATAGCAATTAACAGAAACACACCCAAGAATGACTACTTGATAAATATTTAAGACCAGAGAGAAAATGAAGTCACACAACATGGAAGTGCATGCACCAAAATGGTCAAACTACGCCCAACTAGGCCTACTTTTTAAACTATGCCCAGATGTCTCTTAGTACAAGAATCCCAAGCCTCAAGCCTTCAGCATTTGAACCTCTAAGACTATACTAGGATTCTAAAGAGAATGTTTTACAGGGTGGCCTTTTCAAGGCTCTCAGTGACAAAGCAAATAAAGTGAATTTATGTCTCCAAATTTGGTTAAATATATCAAATATTTTATTACAAACTGCTCTTGAATCCAATTTGTATTCGATTTATAGAAGTAAAAACAAAACAAATAAACATACAAAAAATTATAATCCTCTTTTAGAGAGATCCTTGGTTTATAGAAGCAATATTTATTTAAATGATTTTGTTTAATGGCATCAAAATTTTGATGATGTTCAACACAATGAGTGCTTTGAAAAAAATGTATGAATTAAAATATGATAAAACGTATTAGTATAGATTTAGCAAAATTAATTAGATGTATATGTGAATATGCAAAATTTATCTGTGGTTATATCACATGTATATATGTCAATAAAAAGATAGACAGGATCAGAAATACTTCATGTTGTGTAACCACAAATAAGTTGCCAATGTCCCAGTAAATAATCTCCCATTCAGCATAATGAAAACAACACTAACTAATACCAGTACACTAGATAAATGCATGTGCATATGGACTTGCATATAAGAATATGCAGAGAAAGAGAGATAGAGGGAGAGTGTGTGTTTGAGGGGGTGATATGTTAGAAAGATAGGCTTCAGCTATGTAATCACTCTTGCCCATTTTCTTGTCATCAAGTACCTTCATGAATGCCCACACATGCCTTTCAGATTTTCAGGCTCCATATATTTGAGTTAAATGGAGGACACAGTAAAAACTACTAAGATTCATTTTATACATGTGCTAAGGAGTTAAAATAATGCATTTATGTTTCAATATTTTATTTGCTTATATCATATTATAGAGAAAAATAATAATGAGGTTTTCAAAGTCCATGAATGTGGAAATACAAAACCTGTCTGACCTCTGAGAATTTTTAAGCAGCTTTGTATCCATATTAATTCTCAAAGAGAATATGTTCAAACCTAAGATAAATTAACAACCAATATTCATATGAAGTTTAAATAGTTGGAAAAATACTAAGTATTCCAAAAACTACTCAACTTTACCCAAAATTACTAAAGAAATATTAACAAAATTCATATGATTAATACTTCTTGATACTAAAACAAATCATTTAACTGCTATGCTATCTCTTAATACACATGTTATCACCCAAGTACATTACTCCCGGGTACACACCTAGAAGACTCTAAGTCTGCATAACACAGAGATTCATGTCTTCTTGCTCTGGAATGGATTTCAGTCTGTTACAGGTGAACTCTCTTATAATGTCAACTGTTACTGCTTAGTAAATTTTTTTTTGCTTAGTTTCTCATAGAAGATGAATTAATGGAATGTTAGGCCTCTCAAAGTACCAACAATTAAAATTTTCTCAACAAAAACACCAAAGATTTAGTATAGTTCTTGAAAATGTCTCAATAATAGTAATAATAATAATAATAATAGTGATTGCATTAGTGAAGACTCACTCTTTCTTCCAGAAACAGGACTAAAAATTATGCAATAGAAAATATTTGACAAATACCACCAGAACATATCACTATAAAATTATTGTAGCCACAGAATGACAGTTGACATTTATGGAAAACTGGCTCCATGATGATTCATGGAGGCTATAATATAGCCTTTATATACACTGCTAAATGGTCTACAGATCCTTCTGTATAATCTAAATCAACTCTAGGTTACTAGTGATATGTAAAAAAATAATGCACATGATTGTCATAGCTTATTGTTTGGAATATGATGACAAAAATTAGTGTGTATGTCTTAGTGTTTGTTCTACATTCTAATGATACCATTCTAATATGAACCACGGTTGTGAGAAAAGCAATGTTCCACAAAGGATGATGGAGAGAGTCAGAAGTTTTGTGAAGCCAAAGGAAGGCTAACATCACCTCTCTTCATTACTGTAGGTATAGTGTACTTCTTGATGAGCAGGTAATTTAAATTTTGCCTTGGAAGACTTTCTGATTATTGTTAGTACTGCCAATCTGAAGTTGGTCAAATCTGAAAATAGAAAATATAAGATAGAAATGAAGATAGAAAAGATAAGGTAGAGAACCATCTGTATTTAAGAACACTAAAGAATTTTATACAATATATGGAAAATACACAAATAACAATTCTCATGAAGTTCTATTTTAGTCTTCTTAGTTTTCTTTGAGATAAATTTGCATTGTTCAGAGATAATTTGAATTTTTATCTTCACTAGGACACAGATAAAATAAATCTCTTCTTCTGAAATGCCAAGGTGTCCACATTCCCACTTTGACTACGGAATCTGAGTAGGAGTTAATTTTGTCACTTTGAAAAGATTCTTTAAGCTACATGGTGTAATTTTTCCTAAAAGCCCACACTGCTGTTATAAAGAAGAATGAACATATGGCATCCCTGAAGCCTGAAAATAGAGGACACCCTAGAGAAGCTCTTGACTGTATATTATAAGCAGCAAGCCTTTGGTTCTTCTAGGGTACAAATATATGCGTGAGTTTTGTACCTAATCTATAGTGGCTTGTGTCACCATTAAAGTTTCTATGGGCCTATTCTTCTGCTCTCCCCGAATCAATTTCAGGATAAACTTGACTTTCTAGTTATTCTAGCTTACACTAAAAATCTTGCTTTCTATTATTAATGCAATCATTACTTCGTAATTTTCAGAATTTTTAACTTTATTTAATGTAAAATGTTTTCTGTTCCCTAGCTTCATTTGATGAAGGTGATAATCTAATGAGAAGAGATGTCCCTGGGTCCTTCTCACTTAAATCTATCTTCCCCTTCATCCCATTTTTTTCTGGCTGTGGTTTTACATTTTGTCCCATAGAGATTGGAATAGGAAAGAAAGAGCTTCGAGCATAAGGTTTAGAATTGTACAGCTGTGAGTTCACTGGATCTCTAAGTGGTTTATCCTGTCACACATAATTTCATCAGCAATACATGCTTAATAAAGTAAAAATCACAAAAAATCCTTTTATGATGCTGATGACTCTAGTTTACTCTTTATAGTCTCTTTCTTAGTACTTCAGAAATAATTTTTTTTCCATCTAGAAGAGGACATCACACTTTATTTATATTCTTAAAATATTTGATTATGTTTTGGGTGTTTTGGCTGCCTATATGTTGTGCACAACAAACATGCCTGGTATGCCAGGAGGCCAGAAAAGGGCATTTGGACCTAAATTTATGAGTAGCTGTAAACCTCCATGTGAGTGATAATCTATCCCAAGAACACTGTAAGAGCAGCCAGTGCTCTTAACCATTGAGTCATCAGTCCAGGCACAGAACACCATATTTGAAAGACAGAAGTAATTAGCATCAAGATAATGTCTAATTCTACAAACCTCCCTCATCTGTCTCTGGTCCACTCAAAATACTCCACTCTCGAAATATTCCACAGCCTTTCTCAATACTAAATGAAACTACCTTCTAATTCTGATGCCTTCAGCATTTCTGGACACTGGCATTTTAAGATGCAAATTTCTTATTTGAGAATCAGCAATTGTCAATATCCAGAAAACTGCAAGAGAAATACTATCTAATTCTGCAGAGAAAGGAGACCTTCACTGCTTTGTTTTACTTCAAATCAATTATTGAGTGGCCTGTGGGGTGGGGTGGGGGATGGCAACAGAAAGGGAGAGCAAAGAAGTAGATATCTTGATAGAGGGAGCCATTGTGAGATTAGAGAGAAACCTGGTGCAAGGGAACACTCAAGAAATCAAAAGATGAGCCCAACTAGGACTCCAAGCAATAGTGGAGAGGGTGCCTAAACTGTCCTTTCCCTATTATCATATATATGACCACCCTAATTGTCATTATAGAACCCTCATCTAACAGCTGAAGCAAGCAGATCTAGAGATCCATAGCTAAACACTGGACTGAGCTACTGGTCTAGCTGAAGAGAGGGAAGAGAGATTGCATGAGCAGAGGAGGGATGGAATCATGATGAGGAGACCCACAGAGTAGGCTGTTCCATGCTATTGTTAGCTTACAGACTCTGAAGTAACAGCTTAATGGAATGAATCTAGACCATCTGAATAGAGATGACAGTCAAAACGCATGGGCAGTTTGTGAAGCCCCTTGCTCTTGAACCAAATTCTACCCCTGGTCCATGAACTGGCTTCTCAGAATGCATGCCTTGTGGGGGAACATCTTTCTCAAACTTGATACTTGGGGGAAGGACTTGGTTCTACCTCAGCTGGATATGCCAGACCTAATTGACTCACCTTGGGATTCCTTGCCTTCTCTGGGAAATGAACAGGGTTGGGGAGGAATGGTGGGTCTGGAGAAAATATTAAATAAAAAAGAAGTTTTTAGCTGGAAAAGATAATATACAAAGTCTCTACTAACCTCTTAAAAGAAGAGGATCAATAGGCTAGGAAATAGCTCATGAGGTCAAGTGCTTGCTGCTTACATATGAGGTTTAAATTCAAATCCTTAGTACTCATACAAATGCTCAATATAATGTTGGGAGCCTGAAGTACAGTACTGTGGTGGTTTAAAGATAGGTAGATCTTGGGGGAAGTCATAAGCTCAAACAGTGAACCGCACATTCAATTTCTAGATAAGCAAATAAATACATAAGCAGAAACAATACTGGTGAAAAAAAATTCCCAAGTTCACATTTGACTTTCACATTTGACTTCCATATGCGCCTGCACAGGGAAACCCACATACATATGTATGTTCCACTCACATACAGACGAACAAATAACAATTAGGTAAGTGCGAGAATAAATACAATCTTTAAATCACTTGTTGAACATCATAAAATTATGCTCACAGATTTTCATCATTATGTGATGACTTTCATTATTTTTACAAAACTGAAAGTGAAGCTCAACTATTAAAGTTATTAAATGTTCCAATGTAATGATAGGCTTTCTATGAGTGCCACTTAATAGTCCTGTTCAAGTGCACCAAAATCATCAGCAATTATATATCTACAGTCTTTTAGGTTGTTCCATGCAGTAGATTGATTGTCCATTTCTCAAGTCCTTTCACTTTTTCAGATATTGATTACATTATCTGTATTAGTAAGGTAACATTTCCCCTCAATTCTCCATTTAGATTTCTTTTTTTTCCTAGGAGACTGAGCAGATGCCATTATTATTGTTGGTATAGTTTGAAAGGATTCTTGATAGAAATTTCCATCATGTTTTGCCTGGCCTGTCTGACTTTCTTAGTCCTGAGCATCTACTTTAGGGCAAGAGGAGAAATGAGAAAACACAAGATCAGATCTGCCACTGTGTTCCCATTAACCTGAGTGGTCCCTTCACAACCTTGGAAGTGCAGAGAGTGAATGATGGTCCACGTGGGGCAGAGCAGATCGATTCAGTAATTTTTACTCACTGTTTCTCCCTAGCTCTAACTGGCTATTGATTGGATGAGCTGGAGATGGGTAGTACCTCTGGGACCTTAGAGATACTCAGAGGAAATTCCCTTCCTCCACTTGGTAACACCTTCAGGAGCTGAGAGGCATTTACTTTACAAAGGGAAGCAAAGCAAAAGTTAACAATGAAGTCACCTGAAGAGAAATAAATCCCACCCCACAATGGGGAAGAGAGTCTGCTTTCTTTTTATTTAATTCTCAGATCTCAATTATATATTTAAGCTTAGGAAACCAAGCATCCACATGTGTTCAAACAGGTTTACTGCAATTGAGACAGGCTTTGCTGTTGTTTCAAAGACAATTTGATCTAATCTTTACTTAACAGACATGAAGACTGAATCCCACAGTTAGTAATTTGTTTCCTCCAAGACTCAGGGCATCTCTGAGTAACCTTGGCTTGCTAATTCCCAGTCCAGGACCAACTGTCTTGTAATGTTTTCTTATTTTTATTGGCTTATTTCAAGAGCCACAGAGACAGTCTCACTTCTTGCTTTTGATCTGTTACATCCTGTTATAACACTTAAAATGAATGGAGACACTCACTCTCAGTGACATCCCATGATATTAAAGTGTAAAAATGAAAAGAGCAAAGGACTTTTGACATCATTGAAATGATGTTCCAATAATGGAGCTCACTCACCCTCCTCTGGAAGTCCTGTTTCCTGAGATTATACATTTCTCTAAGATTTAAGATAGTTTGAGTAGGTTTCTCTTCCCCTTTAATAGAACTAGCTGGAAATACTTCTTAAACTTATTTTTTACTTTTGTTCTCCAGTGGGGGACAGAGGAAATCCCCTGCAAGGAATACATGTTACTCTGCCTCCTAAGGAAAGCAAGCAAAGGTAGCTACAACATTAGTTTCAGAAACACAAAGTTACTTGATAGTATCTTGGTCATTATCATCTTCTGCTATTTCGGGGGAGGGCTCTGATCCAGAAACAGTATCCCACAAAGTGTGAGAGGCATGAGGGTTCTTCTAGGACTGAGGAATTCATGCAATGATAAATGGTTTGTAACAGAGAAGATAAGAAGGGAGGGTCACAGTATTTTCCTACCAGCTATTGGGGTTTCAATGAGATCTAATTCTCATAGGGTGTTTGAACAGGTAAGGGAACCATTTTAAGTGGCTGTGGGTTGTTTAGGAGGTTGATTCTCTTCAGAGGAAGGACATCATTAGCCAGCCCCCTACTTCCTGCCAGTTATTTCCTGATGTCTATTGCAATGTAATCAGCTGCCTTCCTTTCCTGTTCCTTTTCCTTTCTCATCACATCTCTTCCTAAATTGCAAGTCAAAATACATCCCCCTTTAGGTTACATCTTGTTAGGCATTTGTCACCTCAGGTAGAAAAGCAAGGAGTACTCCAGCATTTTAATAAGTTCTTTTGGTCAGTTGTTCTCCAAGAACAGTCATTTGTCCCCTGGAATTTGTCCTGGTAAGGGACAATTGATAACATTTGGATACAATTTTAGTTGACATAGAACATGGGAAGTTGATAGTGGCATGTAGAGGATACAGGCAAGGACTCCTCTAAACATTTCAAAATGTATAAGATTCTCCTCCCCAACAAGGATGATATGGGCAAGCAATGTTAGTAATTCTCATACTGATAATTCCTGATGTAACTCCTGTGGGTCCTATTTAGATTTTAGCATTGGTGCCCTTTTCAAATATGAGTTTGTATTCTACTCAATGGCCTGCTTGTTCAAATAGAAATAATAAAATGGTTGAGGTAAAAGAATGAGTTTAGACTTGTTTTTATAGGACACTATAAGATCATTATTTAATCTTTACTGCCTTTTTCTTTCTTACATTGTAATCTTAACACTGCCAAAGGCATGGGACAAGGTCACCAGAAGACTGAGGACACATTGAAACTTGGTATGGGAGACCTGCATAAGAATGGTCTCTATGGGCTCATATATTTGAATGCTTGGGCCTCAGATACTGAAGCTGTCTGGGAAGGATTGTGAAGTGTGGCCTTGTTGGAGGAAGGTCTGTCTCTGTAGTAAGCTTTGAAGTTTCAGAAGCCTCCATCGTTCCACTTTCTGTGGCTCGGCCTATGGATGAAGATGTAAGCTCACAGCTACTGCTCCAATAACTGTTTGTCTGTCTGCTGCCTTGACAACATGGCAATCTAGGACTTTGTGTGAACATGCGCGTACCTAATAAAGAGTTTCTTCTATAAGGAACTTGGCCATGATATCTAATCACAGCAATAAAATAAATAAATATAACAGCAATCAAAAAAAAACTGAAAAAGTGATTTGCTTTTGGATATTTAATTCATATATTTATGTTCTTTTAATTGTTGGATTACATAATTAGCTCTGCTCAATTGGCTGTGAACTGATCATCTGTATCCTCAAAGTGGTGCCCTGAAGCATCTCAGCTATTTTTGTTCAGTGTATTCTAACTGGCTAGTATTTTTCCCCACACTCAACATGGCTTTAATAAAAGAAAGACTCTAGTTTGAAGCCACCAAGATTGCTGTCAGTGTTTTTTTCTGGAACAATATGGGGTTTTTTTATGGTAAATACATTTATTAAAGTTTTAAAACAGGTTCTTTTGAATTGGAATTTGACTGGTTCAGTTGAGGTTGAAGTTAATTTAAAATCAGCATCCTCCATGACCAGGATTAAGAAAATCTGTGATTACATAATCCCCACTGTGTGTCAGCTAATTTGCCTGCATCTCTCATCTCACAGAAAGTTCTCACAGATTATTATCTGTGCATCCAACTACCCTGCACTGCTATAGCTGGGAACTTCTGGATACTAGCAGCAGCTCTAACTAGACTCAAAGTTCATGCTCCATCAGATAAAATATTCTGCCTTTTTCCCATTAAACTCAACTTTTCCTTCCCAGGGTTATTTTCAGGATACATTCAAAGATAATGTACTTAGCTATCTATATTTTAAATTTTTTAAGCTGAGCAGGCCACTTCAGAATAATCAGAATGGTCAGTGTGGATGTGAAAAGAGAATGCATATTTCTAAGATAGAGTATTATTAAAAAGTAAAGATTCTACCTTAGAACAAAATCCAAATGAGAGATTAAAAGAAGCACCAACAGAAGGCAGTTGGTGATGTCCACCACATTACATTTGAAGGTCTCCAAGGTGGAGGACAGTGAGTTCTTAATACTCTGAGGGATAGAAAAAAAGGTTTTTTTTATTGTCCTTTTTAATTGTTCTGTTCTTAAAATAATAACAAAATTATAGTTTATTGACTATAGTTCTAGCTCTTGGGAGGCTGGAGCTGGAAGTCTGTAACTTCAAATTCAACTTGAACTAAAGTGTGAGACTGACTCAGTACTCAATCCTCCCTACAAGAAAGATAAAATCTACAAGGTATGGGAATGGGAGTATAGATTACAGAGAAATCTCTAGTATTGCATCTGCTCTGAAGCTACTAAGGAAGGATGATGCTCCATAAAGTGTCCACTATATCTTTGTATCCTTTTTCCAAATAATAGAACTTACAAATATTTGAAAAAAATCTAACACCAGTAGCAACATGAACATCTGTAAACACACAGATCAGAAACAGATCAAAGCATACTCATTTCTTGATGAGCAATTAAATGGATACACTACAGTCTCCTCACATCTTGCTTCACTGTCATTAAGGTATGTTCTATGTAGACTCTTGCCTATGGACAATAGACATGTCACTGTTAACAAGAGCAACAGTAACAAAATGGGAAGAGGAGGAACATTTCATCTAAAAATAAAATTATAAACAACTATTTCCAGGTATTAGAAAGGAGAAGTGTGTTTTTCTAATGGCAAAATCCATTGAAAAGTTGCAGAAGAGAGCGGAGTTCTCATCACTAAGGGAGAATGAGGGAGGTATTGACTTAGTTTATGACAGAGAATAGAAAGACAACAATTTTGTTTTGTTTCTCCTTTTGGAAACTCAAGCATCTTACATAAATTTATCTCAATGAAAGAGACTCAACATTTACTTAAGATATATATTTTTTTTTTCTAGCAGGAGGAAAAAGGCAAAATTTTCCATATGATATATAAAGTATGGAGATGCAATAGCTGCTGGGGAAACTAAGAGTATTCACTTACTGGGAGGGGATAAAGGAAAATTTCCTAAGAAGACCACATAGTGGGGGGTAGAGTTTTAAGGATGAGTAAGCGTTAGCCAGGCAAAGAATGTGGTAATGTACATTCAGGGCATTTAAGCAGCATGACCTAAAGCACAGAGCTGTGAAGCAGCATGGTGCATGAGAAAAGCAGCAAGCCATTTGATTTCAAGTACATACAGTAAGAGGCAGTACATGGCAGAGGATGTGCTGAGAGAGCTAGACAGGTCACAGAAGGCCTGACAATATAGAATAGAAAAGTGTGAGGATTTGGGAGTCAGAGGGGTGGCACTGAAGATTTCTAAAGCAAGCAAGAAGCACGTTTAGATACAAGTTTAGAAGAAATGTGATTGGTGATTTCATGAAGGTTGGATTAGAAAAATACCCCAGTTGAAGAAAATGGCTAAGCACCCAATATTGAAAGGGAGAAATGAATGTCTGATCTCAGAGAACTTTGGGGAGACACGCAGAGGTTATATGTGCACAAACATCCTAGAATCTAAATATAGTGGTTGATCTAGAAGCTTCTGCCAGACAAAGAATTTAAATAGACAGTTGTTTTATGAAAGTAGGTTATAATAGAAGCAGAAAAATGAATCTGGAAAAAAGACCTCACTATTGATTGATATGAGATTGTTTTGTAATTTTGTTTTAACATTATATTTTACTTTATTATTTTCTTTATTTATTTTTAATATATAAGCCACAGGGGTTTCTCTGTGGAGCCCTAGACTAGACCGACCTTAAACTCAAGTTTGCATGTCTCTGCCTCCCTATTGATGGGTAGGATGAAAGGCTTGTTCCACACCACAACCTGGCAGTTTTATAAAGTTTTAACAGAGAACCAAATATACAACTCAGAGATTCAGTATGCACAGCGACTCCAGAAAGATACAAACTGAAGTCATAAATTTTGTTTAGAGGTAAACTAGAAACTAAAACTCCAGAGCAGAAAACAAGGGAAAGCAGCCAGAGATCAATGCTGAGCAATATTTATAAAGGGAATAGAATAGGAAATCTTGCATATATGAGGCTAGAAATCAAAGCAAAAGAAAAAAATAAAATAACAAAATAACAAGAAAACATTTTTCATGCCTCCCTCCTAGGAGTAAAGATGAAAGGATCCAATGGACTTAGAGTAGGAAGCTATAGGTTATATTGACAAAATGGCTCCAGTCAATTTATTTATTTAAAAAAAATTTTCCCATTTCCACCACTGCTCCTTCTCTATCTCCTCCTCCCAGTCCTCCCCCAGCCACTCCCTACCTCAACCACCCAGAGTGGGCAAAAATCCCAACGTGAATTGTGGCAGAAATGTTCTCTGTATGATGTAAATAAAGGACTGTTTTGGCCTATGCATAGCACCATAGAAGTGGAGTTAAGTCAGTCACCATCTGTCCCCCGAAGGAGGAACATGTAGAGGTACAGGTGAGCCACGGGCTGAGAAACGTGGTGGGAAGGCTAATGGAAATGGGTTGAATTAAGATGAAAGAGCTAGCTAGTAATGTGCTTAAGACATGAGCCAAACAGTATGAAGTTAATATAAGTGTCTGATTCATTTCTTTGGGGGATAAAAGCTGCCGCGGACCAGGTCACAAACTCCTGGGCCCAAATGGGTGCCGGAAACCTTCTACAACATATGGCTTCCAAACGTAGGCTGAACACCTGCATAAATCCTGAGAAAGTTTAAAAAGCTTAAAGAACGTTCTAGATCACTGAAACAGAGCCAAAAGCGGTTTTCTGAATTGCGTATTTGAATTGATTTATGGTATAGAGACAGTGTGGTGTTGAGGCAGGAATTTAAAAATGGCATGTCCTCGGGACACAGCTTAAACTCATAGTTTCACGGCAGGCTTGGCCCAAGTGTGATTGATTTAAGGTTTCTGCTTATACTGAACAAAAAGGGAACAGTTAAAAAACGGTTTTTCTGTTAGCAGCATTTCCTGAGTCCACTCTCTTTGCCAGCAGCAACAGAGATGCGTGGGCTCTTCCGCCATATTGAAACGCCGCCAAAAGGGGCGGAGTCAGCAATTAAAGTGATAACGACATTTTGAAAGCTCTTTGGGTTAGAAAATGATTAAGAATTCTCAATAAAACAGATTTAGACTCTCAAAACCTCTAAACAGGGAACAATGTATGTAAAATACACATAAGCTTCAGAGAAAGAAAAAAAAAAGGGTAAAGAAAGCCCTTTAAGAAAGAGAAATAGGAAATAAAGATAAAGGCCACGTAAAGATGGCAGATAAACAGAGTGTCTGGATTAGGGTTACTACGATCCTTTTTAATTTTTTAACTTTTAATGAGCTAATTGCAGAGAGACAATTAATTGCTAAGGCTGCTAAGTTAAACAAATACATATACTTTAAAGATATCTTGACTTTAAAATCTGTTTATAAGAATATGTTACTTGGGAAAAGAGATTCTGCTTTTATCTCCCAGAAGATCAAAACCTGTGGATTGGATCTAGGCAAATGTGGTTCCATTTGCCAAGGCCACCTGAAATTCTCTGATGGGAAGATCAGCTTCCAAGATGGCCAGTTGAGATGACCCAGCTTCAAAACCACATGAGATCAATGTCTTTTGACAGCAGGAAGCAGTAAAAGAAAGAAAGCTCCATCCAATTTTCCCAAAATATTACTTATTAATGTTTGTTTTCATTATAAAGGGTTAATGTTCATAGTCAATCTTTTTTTAAAAAGGGAGGGAGGATATGATATAGGAATGATTAGAAAAGATAAGTGGATTTTGGTTTATTGATATAAACTTAAGGTCAATTTTGTTATGCTGTATGTATTTTTCTACTCTTAATTAAGGTATGATGCTGATGTAACTCATTTAAATTGTAATGTGTAATTCATAAATGCAGATTAATAGTCATCTATGATAACCAAACTTATAGTCATGTTAGTTAGGTTTTTGTAGGTATGCAAAGATATATTTCAATTAGATAGGTAGTCTTCAAACACTTCAAAGACATGCAGAATATAGCATTTAAATTATTTTAAGAACTTAGAATTTTCTGGACAGTGGGACAGGTCTGCTCCTGGCAGCACCAATGTATTTCAGGAAAATGATGGGCACTGAAGAAACTTCATGTGGAATTTACTTTGTGGCAACAGTTAGCTACTGGACAAAAAACTGTTCTGGTATTGACTGTTTGATAGTATGCTGTACAAACTATGCAGGCTCCATAGGAAAGTGACCTCTGAACTTTGGCAAAAGAAGCCAAGATGATCCTTCCGGTTCCTGCTTTGCATAAAAAGTTGCCAGGAATCCTTCTGGACACAAGGAGAAGCAACTGAGGACTGTATCAGATTTCCTGCATCATGAAAGGTATGCCAGAGACTTTGGGCTATAAAGGCTGAAGATGGTGCCCCAATGTTACAAAGGAATTTTGGGTGACTGTCTAGGCAGACAGGTGTCATCTCTATAATTTTCGAGACTTTGGAAGTTGCTTGCACTTCCTGTTTATTTGCATAATAATATATCCTTTTGTGGTCTTTGATGTGGTTGAAGGTTTAATAATTATAGGTATAGTTCTTTTTAGTTTAAAAGGTATATTAGATATGAAACTTTAGACTCACAATGATAAGGTAGATAATGGAATATTCTCTTTAATTTGTGAGTACAAATAGACTGGATATTGTGACTGTAATTCCTGCTTGAGAGCTGTTCTGTTGTAATTTTGCTGTATGGAAATTGAAACCTTCCTTTTTAATTACACAGAAAAGAGGAGATGTGGCAGAAATGTTCTGTATGATATAAATAAAGGACTGTTTTGGCCTATGCATAGCACCATAGAAGTGAGTGGAGAATCAGAGCACAGGCAGGTAGAAGGATGGTGGAGTTAAGTCAGTCACCATCTGTCCCCGGAAGAAGGAACATATAGAGGTACAGGTGAGCCACGAGCTGAGCCACGTGATAGGAAGATTAATGGAAATGGGTTGAATTAAGATGAAAGATCTAGCTAGTAATGTGCTTAAGACATGGGCCAAACAGTATGAAGTAAAATAAGTGTCTTATTCATTTCTTTGGGGGACAAAAGCTGCCGCGGACCAGGTAAAAAACTCCCGGGCCCATATGGGCACCGGAAACCTTCTACAACAGTGAATCAAATTTGTCTGCCATATCCAGTTGAGGTAGAACCGAATTTCTCCCTTAAGAATTAAGGCTGAGAAAGGTGATACCCTACAGGGTATGGGTTCTGAGAAGCCAGGTCATGCACTAGGAATAAACTCTGGTCTGACTGCAAGAGGCTCCACAAACTGCCCATGCCATGTGACTATCTTCTACATTAAGAGGTTTAGATCCTTTCCATGAATGGTCCTCAGCTGTCATTTCAGAGTCTTTAAGATCCCAATAGCATTGCTCAGCCTACTCTGTGTGTCTCTTCATCATGACCCTGATACCTTTGATCATGTACTCTCTCCTTCCTTTCTTCAGCTAGTAATCAGTAACTTGATCCAGTGTTTAGCTATGGATCTCTGTATCTGCCTCTATCAGTTGCTGGATGAAGGTTCTATAATGGCAATTAGGGTTGTCATTGATATAATAATAGGGGAAGGCCAGTTTAGGCACCTGGGCTCATCTTGTGAGTTCTTGAGTGTTTCCCTAGCACCAGGTTTTTCTCTAACCCCACAATGGCTCCCTCTATCAAGATATCCACTTCTTTGCTCTCCCTCTTTGTTGCTCCCCAAACTCAACCATCCCATTTTCTCATGTTCTCTTCCCATCTCCTTTTACCCCTTCTCATCATGGTCCCAATTTACTTAGGAGATCTTCTCTATTTGCTCTTTCTAGGAGAAATTATGGATGACTCTCTTAACTTTCTCCTGTTATACAGCTCCTCTGGGTTGTAAATTGCAACCTGGTTATACTTTGTTCTATGTTTAAAATCCACTTATAAGTGAGTACATACCATATCTAACTACCTAGGTCAGTTCAGGGTACTACTCTCCAGGTCTATTTATTTGCCCCCAAATTTAGGAATGTCTTTTCATTTATCTGATGAGTAGTATTCCATTGTGTAAATATACCACAATTTTCTAAATCCCTCCTTTCAGTTGAGCGGTATTTAGGTTGTTTCCAGGTTCTAGATGTTACAAATAATGCTGCTATAAACATAATTGAGCTAATGCCCTTGGGATAAGGATGTGCATCTTTTTGATATATGCCCAATAGTGGTATGGCTGGCTTATTGGGTTGATGGGTTTCTAGTTTTCTGAAGAACTACCATACTGAGTTCCAAAGTGGCTGTACAAGCTAGCATTCCCACAAGCAATAAGGGAGTGTTCCCCTTGCTCCACATCCTCTCCAGCATAGGTTGTCATCTGTTTTTTTGATCTTAGCCATTGTGACAGGTGTAAGATGGCATCTCAAAGTTGTTTTGATTTGTATTTCTCTGGGCTAAGGATGTTGAACATTTTTTTTAAGTGTCTTATGGCCATTTCTAATTCTCCTGTTGAGAATTCCCTATTTAGCTCTGAACTCCATTTTAAAATTGAATTATGTGGTTTGGGGCCTCTAGTTTCTTAAGTTCTCTATGTGTTTTCAAGTTCAGTCCTCTGCCATATATAGAGTTGGTGAAGATCCTTTCCCATTTTTTAAGTTGTTGTTTTGTCTTATTGGCCATGTTCTTTGTCTTACAGAGACTTCTCAGTTTCAGGAGGTCCCATTTGTTAATTGTTCTCCCAGTGTCTGTGTTCTCCCAGTGAAGTGGTCTTCTGTGCCAATGCTCCAGGAAATTTAAGGAAACTGTGTCTGCATTGTAAATTATAGACTACTGAACAATGAATAGAAAATCAGGTGTTGACTGTTGAATCCCAGGCTGAGCTGTAGGTAGCAAGGCTTGAAAGGCATAAGTGGAATCAAGGAACTGTTGGACACAAGAGGTGTTTATCACGGGTGCTCAGAGAAAGCACAACACCTAATGCACCAACACTTCCAGTACAAGTGTGGACCAACTTTCATTCAGCTTCAAAGATTCAGATGTCCATCAACTTCTCTTCCTGTCTAAAAGTAAGGAGGATGATTCACAGAGAGCAAATATTTTTCTGTGTTTAAATAACCCCAAAGCCTCTGTATTTTCATTAAATGTTATTGGCTCTTACAAATTGTCTTTTTAAATACTTCAGGGAAGGAACTTGTACAATTACAAATCTTTCCTACAGAGGCTTGGTGTGATCTGACTCTAATTTATCCTAATAATTGTGTTCAATTTGTAATTATGAATGGTTGTACTTGCTATTTTTTTTAATATGTTACTAAAAACATCTTCAAAGATGTTAGTGTTACTTTTCATTGTGGTACTGTAAAATCTAACAAAGTTTGTTTCATGATAAAATGAGGTTTCAGGATTACCAATAATTAAGTAAGCTTGTAAATCATCAAAACAAGGTTATTTAAATACAAATTATTCACTAAGAGCTATACTTTTGTTTTGCTAAAAATGCTGTTTATCTGATCTAGCTGAAAGCCTTTCTTCTAGAATACACATGGGCTCACTATAAAAGCATAAGCAAGAAATGAATGATTCTGCCCAACTTTCTGAACAATGAGAAACCCAGAGCCAGTAAGAAGAAGCCTGACCCAGAGTTCAACAAGCTTTACCAATGAAAGCATAGAAACTTACTTTGCTTGTAAGAATATAGCTGTGTGAAGTTCTTAAGATCAGTTCTGAGACTATAATTTATTAAAATATCTTAGCAAGTCATTTCTTTGATATGGGTTTGAAATTGAATCCTAATTTCCCAAAATCTGCATTTTTGAACTTCTAACAAATTGATTATTTTTTTTTAAATATCTCCTAAAGCAACATACTTTAGTAGGTAGAGGGTGAAAAGGGTTTTGTCTATAGGTTTGCCAATTTTTTTGTTTTTTGTTTTTTTGTTTTTTTTGTGTGTGAATTTAGGGACTATGAAAAAAAAAACCTTTGAAAAAGTGCTCTGATCACTTAATTATTTATTTTATTATTTATTTTTGGAGGGTATTTATATCTCAAACTCTATAATTTAAATAAATATTTATCTCATTTATTAAACCATATTTAAAAAGAATATGCAAAATCCCATTCAAACAGTTAGGCATTAGGTCATTAAAAAGCCATTCCTACTTTCCTGGCCATTGCTACATCTTTTTTCAGACCTGTCACCCATTTCATTTAAGCACTTAGGTCTATCCTAATGAATGAATTGGCATTTCATATTACCTTATTATCCTATAAAACAAAATGCATACTCGATAACATTAACGGTAATTTCTCATAAAGACACATTATCGATCCGGGAGCTACCTGTAAGCATTGAAAATTGCAGCCTGCACACTGAGCCTTTCACATCTGGGCCTGAAGAATTAAAGAAAAATTAAATTTGACAGCAGTAAATTCGCAGGCACAATCTAGGCCCCAATTTATATGCAAAATGAAATGCTTTATGAAAATTTCTTCTATTTTCTCACGGAGATTTGGGAGACGATTTCTCTGGATGCTTCTTTCTTTAATATCCCTCCACTTAAAGATTATGCTGCAGTTACTGCACACTCTTTGATGTATAAATAATCAAGTTAAATTATGGGCAGCAAGGAGACTAGTGCACTGCCATTCTTATTTTACGAAGTAATTTCTACCCTAGAGGGTCAAATTTCCCTGACAAATTCTTAATTACTATGTTGCAACAGAGGCAGATTCTATTTGTGCATAAATCCTAGTCATTCCCATGTGGCAAGTAACTGATATCACCAGCCATTTTACTTGGCCTGCTCACTGAACTCCATAATTAGATAATACTTTTGATGATGCTACATTTGAAGTCTTAATCCATTTAATTTTTTATGAGATTTTTTTTTATTTTAATAGGGATATGTTAGTGACCACTGCCTGTTTAAAAATCATTAAGATTCTGTCCACAGCAGTAATAAAGATTAAAGATTACTAATATGGCATTCATAACCTTGCTGGTTTTCCAGAAATCCAGGGCTTAAGGTAAATGTTAAAGGTCATTTAATATGTTAGTCACTAATTATCATCCTGGGTAATAGGTTTCTTTTCTAATTATTGTAGTATAAAGGTTCTATTGTTTGGATCTGTGATCCTGATTTTCATATTTAGCTTTTGGGAGGATGTGTAATCCAGGAATTAAGTTCCTGAACATTGACGAAAGTATGCAATACTTGATGATTAACTGGATAAAAGCTTATATTTGAATGCTGTGAGGTATCTTACCTTCAAGTTACTTACAAAGGAGCAACATCTTTTTTCTAGTACTATGTGCAGCATAAGAACACCGTCAGTGAGAAGTAGATAGACTTTAATATTAAACTATGACAAATGTGACAACAAATGTTCCACACTGTCACCAAAACACTAAAAGGATCTTTGATACAATATGCAAGAAAAAGGTTGTTTCTAAATGTGGACAAGAGAGTATGTGCTTTACAGCATGCTAACAAAAACATGGGATTATCCAGTTTGCTTGGTTGTATTTTATGAACTACTTTCAGTTTAGTGATGTTTGAAGACATTGTAGCAATAGGAAAATGCAAAACCTCTGAGGCAGGGGCATGAACAGTCTAAAGTACTGTGACAAATGAGAGTGGCTGAAAAAGAGTGAATTGGGGAATGAAAGCATGTTAGGGTCTCTGCTCTAAGAAGTGTTGGGCTTCAGGATGTGTGTGATTTTCAGAAGGCCAGAGAAGTTTTAACACTCTTCTTGTGTGAGATGGAGGATGTTTGAGTGAGTATGTTGAAGGTGAGGTAGCATGTTAGCTATAATTTTCCCATGATAGTTTTGGCTTCTGGATTAAAAATCTGCTAATTATATTATTTCCTAGATAAATCAAATGCTAGTTAGAGAGATTTATAATTTGCCCAATCAAATGATGATAAGAAATTTCATCAAGAGATATTTTTGAATATTGAAACCCAAATGCTATTTACTATGAAAAACTTATAAGATATGGTTTATGGTTAAAAAAAAGCAGTTAAATGATAGGCCAGTTTTTGGGTCTTTACTAATGAAGATCCTATTCAAAAATTCAGTAAAATTTTGAAGACAAATTCCTGAATAGAGTGGATCAAAGAAAAGTGGTATGAAAATACAAGAAACTTAATTTTGTTTGAAAAGTGAGAAAATAAAATAGGCTTACCCGGTTATTTTTATTTTTTTAAGATAGAAGGAAATTCAGCACATACACCCAGGATATGCTGGGTTGATGACCCAATAGAGGAGAAAATTAATGGTTACTTGAAAGTAATGATTATGAATTAAAACCCAGAAAGCAAACATGTCCAGGTATAGAGCATCTAGTTTTGCTTAAGTGGAAAGTGAGGTTTAATTATAGTTCTTTTTTTTCAGAAAGTGAGAGAAATCACAAGCAGTGACATTGTCTACACAAGAGGACAGCAGTTGATGTGAGTTTAGACTGGCTGAGGGGTTTATGAAAGGTGTTGTGCCTCCTTCGGGCACAAACATGAAGCACGCCAATACATTCAACTGGCATTCCTTTTGCACTTATCAAGAACTACATTGATGCACAAGTCAATGACCATTTTTAGATGTTTTATTTCTTATGAAGTGGCAAATAATAGAATTAGAAAAATGATGATAGCCAATAAAACTAAGGGTGGAGTACAGAGTTGATAGTAAAATAGTGAGTATTAGAAAAGAAATGGTAACACCATGAGTGCCAGATCAGAGGCCTAGACTGTAGTTTTGAGAAGAGAATGAAGACACAGGTGCTGCTGCTGGCAGCTGAAGCTGTTTGCCCGCAGCTGGTTCCACATGTGACACCAACATCTGCACAATTGCACTGGAGAGCCCTGTGCAGAGAAGACTTTGACCTGTTCTTACTTTAGTACTCTATTGTTGTATGCTTAATACATGTGTGTGTGTGTGTGTGTGTGTGTGTGTGTGTGTGTGTGTGTGTGTGTGTGTATGCCTGTCTGTCTCTCTGTGTCTCTCTATCGGTCTCTGTCTATCTCTGTTTTTGTCAATCTCTATTTATATATTTCTGTCTCTGTCTATCTGTATCTATATGTCTCTCTCTCATTTATGTTTTTGATGATGGGGTTTGAACCCATGGCTTTTCCACATGCTTCCAAATTAAATTACATAGAGCTTTTAGTGAATCATTGGACAAAGAATATAAGGAACAAAGGATGCTCTATGTCCTGAGAAGTGCCAGAGCAGCCTCGTTGATCAACTGAGCATGATATGTTGCTGCTGAGTAAGAAGAGATTTTTCACACAATGAGAGTATTTGAAGAGAACAGAACTGATGTACAGGTTAAGTCTAAAGAGTCTCAGCTAACATCTCTATATGGAAGCAGCATTTTCTGGCTCTGAACTTGCCTATCTGCTAAAAAATGAGACAATAAGAACTTTCCCTATGGAGCTTGCAGTCTTCTAGTGATTAAAAATACTAGTCAGGCTGAGAATGTAGCTAAGTTGATAAAGTATGTCTACAGCATGCATAGGGATCTTGCTTTAATGCTCAGCATGGCATTGACAACATGCCTATAATATAGGTGATCCATGCCTATAATCCTAGCACCCAAGAGGTGGAGGCAGAAAGCCCAGAGGTTCAATATATTCCCTGGATACAAAGTGAGTTTTAGGGTAACCAAGGCTATGTAATATTGTGTCTCAAGAATTTTTAAAAGCAAATTATATTAAGTAGAAATTATCTTTGAGATTACTTCCTATACTGACAGTAAAAATCCAAACCTTGGTCATGTGTTGTAGAAGCAGAGGCTTAATGGGGTTGGTGATGCAAGGGTTTCTAGGCAATAACTACCTGGAAGAGACAGAAGACCCAACAGTGGGATATCCATCATCAGCAATCTCTGTGGCAGAACAGAAAGCTAACTATGCTTCCAACACCCCTTGAGCTCATTTGTGAGTATGAACTATATGGTTCTCAAGCTGGGGTACAAATTCCCTGAAGGAAGATCTGGAAATGCTCATCTTTAAATTCATTACAGTGGAGTAACTCTTCACCATCTTGGTAGTTGTCATAGGCTTTGAATATAAATTAAAAGAATTATAACAATTAGAAATATGATAAATTTTGATACTAAGACATTCAAGGATTTTTTATGGTTAAAGTCATATTTTTTATCCATGTATATCCTTGTTCAAGCTCCCTTCCCCCTCCCACCCCTTCTAGTCACTCTCTTTTCTCCACATCTCTTTATCTCCTCCCAAGCAAGGGCAGGAGGTCCAAAGGAATCTATGCTAATTGGGTACCAAAGAATAGAATTTATTGTTAAGGAGGATATAGAGTTCTCCTCCAATGTTCAACTGTATGATTTACTAACTCATACTGTTTATACTTTAACCAGATTGACTAGCAGGTTTTTCTCATGAATGTGATATTAACATAAATCTTACAGTAAAATATAAAAATGTGTAATGAATGTTGAATGTAAGAGCTTCCTTAGGATGTTTCTTGATTTTCTTATCAAATGCCTTGTATCTTATAAGTGAGTGAATAAAATTGGTTGTTAATTTGCAGTGGAAACTTGATTTACTTGGGGTGGTTTTTTACTGTTTTACTCTATCTTTAATTAGCATGTCATCTAAAGCAAAGTTTTCATAATGTCAGGAGTTTCATGCCCAACAATAAAGGATATTTAGCATGTATATTTTGTTTTATGAAGTCACTTGACTTACCTAATTACTACAAATAGGAACACAAATTAATCTGATAGATCAGCAGTGATTTTCTTCTTGTTTCTCTATACTAACAACGAGGTCCTTATATTTTGTACAAGATGAGGCCATAATATTTTTTTTTACATTCTAGTAAAAGACAACTTGCTGCTTAACTGCTTATTCAGTTTGTTATTTCATTTAAAGGCTTCTGAAGGTAACTTCCTATGTACTTCAGTCTCCACAGTTTAAAATTTCTTGCACTGACACAAATAAATGTGAAGTTGGTTAAAGTCACACTGGTGACATCAGTGATAAAAGAGGAACAAGAGTTTCTACTGCTCACAGCATTTCAAGTACCTTGAGTATGTATAACACAGGTCTTTGTTTCAGGCTTAGCACATTTCTTTTAGTGGGTAAAAAATGCAACAAACAAAGCTAGGTTTGAATAATGAAAGTCTAAAATTTGCCCAAATTCTCTTATATATTACATTATATGCACCCAAGTTTTTCTGGAAGCTTGAAATTATATATTCTATTATGATTTTGCTTATGTTTCTTTTGAATTCAAAATTTATAAACTCACATTTTAAGGTTGGGTTGCATAACTGAAATTGAAAGTTTCCTGTCAATTAAGATTTTGTGGCTGTTATTTTTAAATGGTGCTTAATGTAACAAAAGCATACATTGCCCAGTTATGTATGAATAGACAACCATTCCTCATCTGTGAAATAGCTCAGAATACAACTGAGTGATAGGTCAATATGTATCAATACAGTCTTATAAATGTTAAATAAAGTTATGTATATATATATAAGCCTGACAAGAAAATAATCATTTTACCATCTGTTTCTTCACTACAGCCAAACATATATATGCTACATTTAAAACTTGTAAAGGAAAAGGTAATATTTTGATCACTGATATTTGAAATAAGATCTTATTTAAATATCCAACACCAAGATAAAGAACCATATAAAAATGTCCAGAAAAAAGTATGTTTTCTTCTCACTCTTTTATTTTTCTCTCTCTGATTATCAATATGCTAGGTAAAAATGTTCTCAGAAAAGAAGTGTGAATGATCAGAATACTGAATACAAAGAATAAAACTTCTACTTTTTTGTAAGTGGTAAAGAATGATTTATAAAACAGTGGGGAAAGGTTTATGTATTTATTACAGACTTTGCTTAGGCCTAGGCTTCTCCTTCACTACCTCAAAGAGACACAAAATAATAATATTGTTTAAATGTAGGACAGTAAGCCAAATTCTAGTAGGACTGCATTTGTTTCTCCCAAAACCTAAAGAGTCACCCATGTGAGTGATGTCTACTTGATACTGCCTGGGGGGCACACACACACCACACCCTTCACAAATGTGGCCAAGATTTAAAGTCATTATCCCAGCACTTGAATATACAAGTTCATTTTAAGTTCATTTTATCTAATACATTATCTTAAAATAGGCCATCACAAAGATCTATGGAGAAAGATGAGAATCTATTTTTAAACAGTTTCAGGAAAAAAAAGTCAGCCTATCTTCCTCAGTTTATCAGCCTTGACCAAGAAGAAGAGGATTTCTTTATTCTTAATCTAATTTTATATTCTGTTATTTAATCTTACAGTTTTATACTAGATCTGAGGGTAAGTATGATATCATTGCTGTCAGTATCTATATTTTTTTTCCTCTTCTTTCTAGTTTTCATTTAAGGAATTCTCTGACAGTTTATTCCAGAATAACATCATGTTTTTATTAATGTACACATGTGGATGCCACTACTTATGGGACATAATAGAAAAATCTACCATCTACTTTTATTTTAAATTAAAAACTTCTGATAGATTTCTGTCATAGTTTACTTTCTATTCATGTGAGGAAAAAATAAAAACAAAACAAAAAACTAAATCAACTAGTGAGAAAAGTATTTAACTGGCTTCCATGACTAACCACAATGCAACATTGAAGGAAGTCATGGCAGGATCTCAAGCAGAGAATGGTTAGGGCATAAATTAAGCAGAAGTCATGAAGAAATTTTACTTACTCTTTCATGACTCTTAGAATTTTTTTGGTTTCTCTTTTTCTTATTCATTCCAGAACCACTTCCTCAAGGATGTTGTTACCCACAGTGGGCTGGCTTCTCCTGCATCAATCAATTAAGAATCCTCCCCCCATAGACTTTCTCATTGACAATCAAATAGAGTCATTTTCTCAAGTAAGGGTTGCTGTAAGAAGTTTCTGGCCTGGCCTAACCCACAGTATAAATGAATATCTCCTGCTCTCAGCCTGGTCTAGCCTGGCCTAGCCCAAGGTTTGGAGCTGCAGTCCCAATACTGCTTTGCCCCAAATAATGACTCAGACACAGATTAATTGCATGCTGTTTGGCCTATGACTCAGGCTTATTGCTATCTATCTCTCACATCTTAACTATTAATCTGCTTTACCATGTGGCTCATGGCTTACCTCTACCCCATTATACTTACTTTTTGGGTGGCTGGATGGCATTTTTCATGACTCCTCCCTCCTTCCCCTGTATCTATGTTTGTATTTCCCACCTGCTTCTAAGCTTCTCTGCCATAGGCCAAAACAATCCCTTTGTATCCAATGGTATTCACTGCATCCACAAAGCCATCCACATCTGAGGGTCTTTCTTCCTAGATAGCCATAGCTGTCTTTAGCTGAAAAGGGGAAAAAATAAACATAAGAGAAAGAAATCTATCCAATTATAGCATCAAACACTTTAAGAGTTACTAAAGCTAAGAAACACTTTTTCTTTATTAGTTATAAATTTGAACAATTTTTAATTATCATGGATATAAGTCTAATTGTAGGTCTCAAACAAAGCTTTATTGTTCTACTCTGAACATTATAGCTTTTATTTGCAATTCTAGTGTTCATGACTCAGATACAGGAGCGCAGCAGCACGCATAGTGATATTCATGTCAGTTCCAGCTACACAAGGAAATCCCCCAATTTTTTCTCTTTCCCTCTCCCTTCGATATATTTGTTTGTCTGTCTGTATCTCTCTTTCCCTCATTCTCTCTACACTGTAATAATACAATGTGATTGTATAATATCAGCATAATTAGGAATTTATCATGGTTGATGACAATTGCTATTCACTAAATGTACTTCTAAGTCAGTCAACAAACCCAAGCCATGTCTATTTAGAAATTTTACTTGCCACTATATTCAGTTGGTACAGCAGTGAAACAAATGCATAGTAAAAAAAAAAAAAAATCAATTCTCTCATGGAGTTTCTATTTTAAATACTAATAGATTCTGGTGATAAATAAACATAAAAACATAAACAAAGAAAGTACACAAGAAATGCTACATTGAGTAGGAGTTACCTAAGTAGTCGAGGAAGATCTGATAATTTTTGTTTTAATTTTTGAGAGAAACTTTAAAATAGATTTAATTTAAAAGGATGAATTATACACATGTGTTGAAGAACAGCTAGCAGGCGAGACTGTGGCAGGGTAACCCTACAATCACCTAGGAATGAGTAGGAAACAAGGGGCACTCAGAGGGATCTGAAAGGCCAGGCTGTGCTGAGTAGTCTAAGAAAGCAGGAAAAGGCACTGTGAGCTTTCAAGAAAGGAATGGTCTGGTGTGGGAGTCCTAACTTTCAAAACTGCCTGTGCTTACGCAAAGCCCAGAGTTATAAATGAAGTAGATGTGTTGTAGGTAGTTTTTGGCCCAGACTTTCAAGTCTAGCCCAGAGGTTTAGACCTATTCTCAGCCCCACTGCCACTTAGGTCCAAATAATCACACAGACTCTTGTGTTAATTTTACACTGATTGACCTAGGACTCAGGCATATAATTTGCTAACTCCTTCATCTGAACTCAACCCATCTTGTTCAGTCATGTGGCTCAGTACCTTTTCTCAGCAGCACTTCCTCTGTATCTCCTGGTCTCCTGGCAGCTTTGGCCACTCTGTGGCATCTGTCTTTGCTCTAAGATGTTCCTGAGTTTTCTTAGCCTGGTAGTCTTACCCACACTTCCTGTTTGCATTTGGTCAATCAGGTTTTATTAAACCCATAGGTAAAACAAATATTTACAACATTACCAGCATAATCCCACTCTATGTATGTTTTTGAAATGCATACTATTGCATTAATTAAATCATTATGCTTAATAACTGATATAGGTTGTAAATTTTCTCTCCATTGTCACGCGCAACCTCGCCAGCAAGGAAGACTCAACACCAGATCCTTCTCTTTGCAGTTTGTTCGGGTCCTTTACAGTCTGGTTTCTACTGACTGACTAACTAACTGACTAACTCACTCTCTCACTCACTCACTCACTCACTGACTAACTGACTGACTAACTGACTACACCCTCGGGGGAAGCCTGCTCTTAGCTAAATACCTTCAGGGCATCCAATCCAAGATAGCCACGTGGGCATCACCAATAGGCTCAGATACGCGGATGCAAGCCAGATCCTTGGCCTAGCCAAATATGGAGTTGTTTACCAGGGAGAGTGCTCAAGGCCAGCGCCATCTTACAGTGTGGCTGTACACAGCTCTCTACATTCCATATAGCTATCTCACTCATAGTTATATAAATGTTCACCAATCTGTTTTGTTTCTTGTTTGTGGAATTTATTATTAGCATCCTTGTTCCTATTATACATTTCCATGATATTTGTCAAAACTTTTTACAATAAAATACCTTTTTGAATTTTACTCTAATATCCACATGCATTCTTATTTAAGACAATTATAAATACAAACATAATACATTCTATTCATTTATTGTGGAAGTAGGGAATACACATGATACAGCCTTTTGGGAATACAGATGTGCACATACACACACAACACACACATACACACGCACACAAACACACACACACACACACACACACACATACACACACACAGGAATAGCCTTTTGAATGTATGTCCCTTCCACTAGTGGGTCCCTGTAACTAAACTCAACTCATAAGTCTTGCTGGCAAACACCTCTAGCTGCTGAGAAATCTTACTGGCCTGAGAGATGTATTTTTCAATATTGATGGCATATTAATAGATTTAATGCTACCTGTATCTTACCTGCTTCCTTTTAACTAAGCTGAATCTTACTTAATTTTTCTAAATGCCAGAAATAACACCCACAAAACTAAGGGTAAGATTTTCTGGCACAATCCACCTTCTTTTTATTTTCCTGGTGTTATTAATAGCAATATCATAGCACCTCCAAAATGAAAGATTCTAAAACTTCTTAAAATAAATAAAGCAAGCACTCTTTAAATATTCTGAAAATGTACACAGATATTAACACATGTGAAAAATGGTAGTCTATCATGAACATACACTATTCTGCTTTAAACTGTACAGATCAATCATCTTTATAACTGTTTTCACCCCAAAAATCTGAACTATATTTTAAAGAGCAAAAGTATACATTTTTAGCTATCCAGCATTCTCTGTTCTAAGAATAAATCTTTTTACGATGTTATCATTCTTCAGACTACAGAATAAATCTGTTAGTAAGTTAAATAATAAAATTAAATTCAAATATTCAAAGGCATGCACACACTTATTTTAGCTGTTTAATTTTCCTCAGATGCATATATTAATTAATGTGATGACTTACTTGTATGATGATTTGCTTTAAAAGCTAGAATTATTAATAAAGAATAGTTTCTTTTCTTTAGCATATTTAGGGCAAAGACCAATTACTTAAGATAGTCAAACTTAGTTAAGTTCATGTCAGGCCTAAAAGAGCAGAAAATGTGCCCTAGATATTCTATGTCAGATAAAATTGAGAAAGCATTGGGGGAAATGCTGAGAAAGAAAAAAAAAGGCACCTAAGCACATATTGAATTTTTACAAGGACATCATTCAAACACTGAGATAAGGGAAGAGAAAGATAATAAGTAATAATTATCAATGAAATATTGAGGAGAAACAGGGTTTCAGCGCGAATGTGAATGGCACAAAACCACTTTACACCATGAAATTTTCTACCCTAATCTAAGAAGTAATTAGTAGTATCTCAAGGAACACATATTTCATAAATATACAATGCTAAAGTTTTGTTAGGGGCATGCTGCAGAGTCTATACCAAAGGATTGATTTTTTAAAGTGTTAATAATTTGAAAAAAATATTGGTTTAAGAATTCTATAACTTCTGATTTTGGATAGTGCATCTTCTATTGCTCATTTCACTCACCCTCTATGAATACTCTCCATTAAGAAATAAGTAAGGGCCTTTTGGAACAGCAACACATGAGACATGCCACAGGCACATTATTATATCAACTGGAATGCAAAGGTAATTTTGTGTGTCCAGAGAAACAAAGGGCCTATAAGATTGCAGATTTTATAATGTGCTCTTAGATCATAAACACCCACAACCCTTTCCCAGATGTACTTTATTATGAGATGATAGAAAACCTTTTACTTCTTTTAGTGAAAGAAAATTTAAAGCATTTTGTTTCAATTATTTAAGAAATGAATAATTAAGACCAGTTTTAGATGCTTTTCTCAAGACTCCTTCCTCTTCCTGTTTTCTTCTTCTTCTTCTTCTTCTTCTTCTTCTTCTTCTTCTTCTTCTTCTTCTTCTTCTTCTTCTTCTTGTCTTCCACTTACCCCACCACTGGAACATACATTTTATTCTCTCCTCCTCCTACTTGTCTTTCTTTGTTCTTCCTTTTTCTTTCTTCTCTTTTTCTTCTTCATATAGAGATCCTAGAGGTCCAGGTTACTCTTTTTTTGACCAAGGAGCCTTTGAATTTATAACCTCTTGTCTGCACCTCTTCTTGTTGACATGCTTCTAATGCCTAATGTTTACATAACATTTTCCTAGAGATAAACACTCTTTATGATTAAGTGATGACTCTACACCTAAAATCTTCCAGTTGTTACTTATCTTGTTCTCTGGAAATTTTGTTTACACTTTGTGAACATGAGTCACTGTGGTTGGTTTAATAAAAATGGTCAATAACTAGGCAGGCAAGAATAAGTGAGACTTCTGGGGAGAAAGAAGAACTCTGTGTATAAGAAAAACAGAATGATGCTATCAAGACACTGAATAAGTCAAACATATGGTCCTAAAAAAAGGTAATGGAACCATGTGTCAGAATATAGATTAACAGAATCAAGGTTGACCCTCCTCCCAGCCAGGTCAGCTAGGATAGTCCCCAGGTCTAGGCAACAGGGCACAAATTTGCCTCTAACCCATCACAGCTCCAGCTGCAGGCAAGCAAGTAGGACTCATGCACATAAGCTTATCTATACCTCTCATCTGACCCTCTCTCCCATAAGCCTCAATCTATTTCCCAAAATCACTAATACTCCCAATCTCAGCTTCTTCCTGAGACACAGCCTCTGGAGAGCTTCAGTAGAAGAGCTATAGCTTCAGGCAAACAAAAGGAACTCCTACAACCAATTCTGAATCTCTACATTCCTCATCAGAACCTATACCTCATAATCCTCAAATCATTTTCCAAAGCTACTCACTCCTTTATCCTCAGCTGTTTCCCTGAGACACAACCTCTGGAAAGCCCCAACAAAAGCTCTCCAGCTTCAGCTGCTTTCTAAGATGCAGCCTCTGGAGAGCTTCATCACAAGATACAAAGACTCAAGAGAGCTTCTACACAAGAGTTCCACTTGCAGATCTCAGTCTCCCCCTGAGACACAGATTCTACTGCTTCTGAGTTCTCCAAGAACTTCAGTTGTACCAAGAGCATCTAGTAGACCAAAAATAGCTAGCTGAAACACAGACAACACATGCACTGATCAGCAAAAGAGCTGAATAGAAGCCAGGGCAAAATTTCATTCAATAATATGATGAACAATATGACACCAACTAGAACTTTGTGGTTCTACAACAGCAAGATCTGAACATTTCAAAATGGAAAAAGCAGGAGAAAACAACCATTAACATATCTTTATAAAGGCTATAGAAGTCTTTAAAGAGAAAAGTAAAGAAGAAATTTTAAAACACTCTCTTAAGAAAATAGAAAATAACAAGCAAAAAATTGGAATGAAACAATACTTTTAAAAAAAGACTATAAAACTAAGGAAAAGCAATCAAATATGTGATAGAAAATGTGCAAGACTTAAAACCTGAAATACAAGCAATAAAGAAGATGCAAAATGAGGGAATGTTGAAAATGCAAAATCTGAGTAAATGAGCAATAACTACAGATTGAAGAATAATTAAAAGAGAATCTCTGATATGGAAGATAAAAGAGAGGAAATGGATTTGTCAATCAAAGAAAACGCTAAAGTTAAATATATATATATATATATATATATATATATATATATAACACAAGATGTCCAGGAAATTTGGGATACCATGAAAAGTCCAAACCTCAGAAGAATCAGAATTGAATGAGAAGAACAAAAGTACAGAAAATATATTCAACAAAATCATAGAAGAAAACTTCTCCAACCTATAAAAGGAAATATCTATAAAGATATAAGAAGCTTACAGAACACTAAGTAGACTAGACCCCTGAAAAAATGTCTGATTGCCACATAATAATCAAAATGCTAAACATATAGAATAAAGAATTTTAAGAGCTACAAAGGAAAATTGCAAAGTAACTTATAAATACAGAGCCATCAGAATAACGCCCAACTTCTCAGTTGTGACTGAAAGCAATAAAGCTCTGGATAGACACTGAGAGACCAGGGATGCCAGCCCAGACTACTATACCCATCAAATTTTCAATCACCATAAATAAAGTAAATAAGATAATGCAGGAAAAAAGAGATTTAAACAATATCTATCTACAAAATCAGCCCTATAGAAAACACTAGAAGAAAAACTTTAACCTATCAAAGCTAAAAATACAAAAAAAAAAAAATCCTTCACAAGCAATAGATAATCACACAGAAACAAACCCCAAAGAAGGGAAACACACACCCACAAACACACATTAAAACAAAAAAACCAGAAAGTAACAATCACTGGTCATTAAAATCTCTTAATAGTAATTGACTGAATTCACCTATTAAAAAGACGCATGCTAACACAATGGATACAAAAGGATCCATCTTTCTGCTGCATACAAGAAGCATACCTCAAATTTAAAGACAGACAGTGCCTTTGATGAAAGAGTTGGGAACACTTTCCAATCAAATAGATTTAAGAAACAGCTTGTGCAATTATAATATCTAACGAAATAGACTTCAAACTAAATTTAGTAAAAAGAGAAAAGGAAAGACATTACTTACTCATCTCAGGTAAAATCTATTAAAAAAAAAAAAACTTAATCCTGAACATTTATGCCCCCAATAAAAGGGCACTCACATATGGAAAAGAAAACATTAATATATTCTAAGCCTCACATCAAACCAGACACACTAGTAGTGGGAGATTTCAATATTCTACTCTTACCAATGTATAGGTCTTCCAGACAGACACTGAACAGAGAAATAAGGGAGATAACAGATATTATCATTCAAATGGATTTAACAAATATATACAGAACATTCTACCCAAATATCAAATAATATACCTTTTACTCACCACTCCATGGAACTTCCTCTAAAATTGACCATATAGTCATAAAATAAATGTAAATATGTAGAAAAAGTGGGAATGGCCCCTTGCATCCTATCAGATCACCATAGACTAAAGTTAGAGTTAAACAACAACACAAAACGCAGAAAGCCTATAAATTCATGAAACTAAACATCTCTCAATTGCACCACCTTTAGGTCAAGGAAAAAGTAAAGACAAAAATTAAAGACTTCCTAGAATTGAATGAAAATGAATCCACAACATGCCCCCAAATTATGGGATGCAATGAAAATAGTACAAAAAGAAAAATGTATAGCACCAGGTGCCTACATAAAAGAACTGGAGAATTCTCACAAAAGAGACTTAACAGTACAGTTGAAAATGCTAGAACAAATAAAATCAAACACACACAGAAGTAGATGGTAGGAAATAATCAAACTAAGGGCTGAAATTAATAAAAATTGAAACAAACAGAGTTTGTTCTTTTGAGAAAGTCAACAAGATAGACAAACCCTTATCTAAAATAATAAAAAGTAGAAAAAATATCACAATTAAAATAATCAGAAATGAAAAGGTAGGCATAACAACAGACAGTGCAGAAATCCAAGGAATTACTAGGCTATACTTCAAAAATCTGTACCCCACAAAATTGGAAAACATAAAGGATATTGACAGCTTTCTGATCAGGTACCACTTACCAAATTAAATCAAGATCAGATAGAAGTTATAATAGACCTATAACCCCTAAGGAAATAGAAGCAACTATTAAAAGTCTCCCATGCAAAGAAGACCAGGGCCAGATGGCTTCAGTGCAGAATTCTACTATAGTTTCAAAGAACTAATACCAATATTCCTCAAATTGTTCCACACAATAGAAACTGAAGGAACATTGTCAAATGCTTTTTATGGGGCTACAATTACCCTGATATACAAACCATACAAAGATGCTACAAAGAAAGAGAATTACAGAACAATCCTCATCATGAATATTGATGCAAAAATATTCAATAAAATACTAGAAAACTGAATTATAGAATGAGATTTCTGGCCCATCCAGCTGGTGGTGCAGTTTCAGACCAACTAAGCCCTCCAAAATCACTCAAAGGCTTGTATTGATTTCATGCTGTTTGGCCTATGTCTCAGGCAAATTGCTAGCTAATGCTTTCATCTTAATTCAACATTTCCATTAATCTGTCCTGCCAAATGGCCCATGGTATATTTCACTACATCTTGTTTCTTGGGCAGCTGAATTGTGTCTCAGTGTGACTCTGCCCTACTTCTCTTATCTATGCTTCAATTTCCCCACCTACTTCTAAGATGCATGCCATAGACATAAACAGTTTACAGAAAGACATCTCACATCACTTTTCCTTTGCTGCATAATCAAAAAGGAAATAGCAGAATTACATATAACAAACCAGCTATCAAGCAAAAATCATAGTTACAATATTTATTCTATTTATATTTAGCATAATTAATGAAAATATTCTATCATCTACCTTATCCTTGTGAGTCTAAAGTTTCATATCTAATATACCATTTAAAATAACTAAGAAAAACTATACTTATAACTGTCTAAGCTTCAACTCCATCAAAGACCACAGAAGGATATATTACCTGAGTGAACAGGAAATGCAAACAACTTCCAAAATCTAGAAATGACAAAGAGAACATCTGTCTGCCTGGACATTCACTCAAGGTTCCTTGGTAATATTGGGGCATCCATCTTTAGCCTACAGATCCAGAGCCTCTGGCATACCTTTCAGTGAAGCAGGAAATTTGAAGGACTGTTGTGCCCATTCTGACATAGTTTATTATCACTTCTCCTTGTGTCCTGAAGAATGTTTAGCAGTTTTCTCTGCAAAGCAGGAACCTAACAGATCATCTCAGCTTGTTCTCCCAAAGTTCAGAGGTCACATTCCTATGGAAACTGCATGTCTAGTTTATATAACATACTGTCAGGTATTCGGTGCAAGAACAGTTTCTCATCCAGTTATTAACCATTACCATAAACATTGAATCATCTTAGTCTTGACTAAAGTGACCATCACTTCTCATCAGAGGTTTTTCAGGTGGTTTTGGTTGACCTGACCGTAAATTTCATATGGAGTTTCTTCAGTACCCATCATTCTCTTGAAGTAGACTGGTTTTGCCAGGAGCAGACCTATCTCACTGTCCAGAAAAGTTTTTTTATTTTTAATGAATCATAAATTTTATTTCAAAATGTAAATGTCACTAAACATATATACATGTTAAAACAATAAAATTTAAAATTTCATTAATTTTTTTTCTTTTGCATAGGACATAACAATATAGAATCCATGCCTTAGAAAATACATAACAAAGTGTTATCTGAGCAAGCCAAGGCCAGATTGGAAACTGTACAACTGTAATACTTCATTGTAGTGATCCAAGAAAGACAGAACATGGCCTTTGGAAGCATGTTGGGAAGTAAGACTTTGTTTAAGAAAGAAAGAAAGAAAGAAAGAAAGAAAGAGAGAGAGAGAGAGAGAGAAAGAGAGAAAGAGAGAGATAAAGAAAGAAAGTTCTAAAAATATTTTAAATGCCATATACTGTAGGTCTTTCAAGTATTTGAAGACTACCTTATCTAATTGAAATATATCTTTGTATACTTACTAAAACCTGACTATAAGTTTGTTTATCACAGATGACAATCTGCAATTCCTAATTACACATTACAATTTTAAAGGATTTGCATTAACATAATATCTTAAACAAGTATAGAAATATACATACACAAAATTGACCTTAAATTTGTATCAATAAACCAAAAATCTATACTGTAGTGGAATTTTGTTCTTACATCTAAATAAATGTACTGCTTACTGCTTCAGTAAATTTGTTGATTGGCCAAAAACAGACAGGAAATGTGGCTGCTGCTTGCAGACTAAGAAAAGTCTGGGAACAGGAAGAACAGAATAGAGATTGCTCTGCAGAGAAGCCAGAGAGACACAACAGAGACAACAAGAAGAGATGTCACAGAGAGCCAGATGAGCCGCTAGCAAAAGCAGAGGAAAGAAGCTAGAATACTGCTCTAAGAAAAGGTCCTGAACCACATGGCATGGCTGAACAGGATAAGAATTATGGGTTAGTTTGAGGGTAAAGAGTTATCAAGCTATGTGACTGGGCCCTAAGCCAATAAGCATAAAATTAAGGTAAGTGTCTGTGTGTTTCTGCGGGACTACAAGATTCTGGGACTATTGGACTCCTGGTAAGAATCTCAGGTCTAAGCTGAAAAGGCCCCACAGAAGCATAATACTAGACCATACCAATTTAAAATAATTTGAGATTAACAGCTGAATTTTGGATTAAAGTAAATTCAATAATCTATCTTTTTAAAATCATTCCTATATCATATCTCCCTTTTTTCTAAGAAAGAGATTAACTATGACCATTAACAATTAATAATGAATGTAAACATTTATAAACAATATTTGGGGAATTTGGGTGTAGCTTTCCATTACTACTTCCTTCTGATTGAGAGGCACTGGCAGTCTTATGAGGGTCCTGACATTGAATCATCTTAGTCTTGACTAAAGTGACCATCACTTCTCATCAGAGGTTTTTCAGGTGGTCTTGGTTGACCTGACCATAATATCCTGGAAGCAATCCATAGTTACTCATCTTCTGTGGACACAAAAGCAGAACCTCTTTTCCAAAGCAACATATTGTTTGACACAAATTTAAAATATATGTTGCAATCAAATGTCTTTTTGCAGTTAGCTCATTAACAGTTAAAAAATTAAAAGAAAATACATTCATAACAATAATGACTCTTCATGTATTTCCATCTTTATGTGTTTTTATATTTTTTTACTCTATTTCTCTTTTTTGTTTATTTTTATTACTTGGAGACTTTATATCATGCACCCCGTCAAACTCAGTAATCAATCCTCTCAGTTTCATACCCACTCTTATGATCTCCCCATTTACAAAAGAATACATTCATGATGTTCATCTAGTTACTAGAGCATAATTAAACACCCTGTGGCCAGACCCTTAAAGAAAACAAGTCCTTCCTCACCCACACCCCTGCCATCAGTTCAGAAGTAAAGCACAGTGTAATTTAGCTATGTTCTAGCCTTGAGCTCTTGTATACAATTACATCTGGGTTTTTCTTTTGGTTTTTGGTTTTTGTTTCTTTTTAAGTCCACTAATGAGTGAATACATCCCCTGCTTATCTTTCTGAGTTTATGATACTTTGTTCAGGAGGATTCTCCAAATCCCATCCACTTGCCTGCAAATTTTAGGATATCATTTTTTCTTAATGCTGAGTAGTACTCCATTGTGTACCACAGTTTGTTAATCAATTCTTCAGTTGAGGGGCATCCAGATAGTTTCCAGGTTCCTGCTGTTATGAATAATGTTGCTATGAAGATAGTTGTGCTAATGCTTTTGGGGTGAGAATGTGCATCATTAGGGTATATGCCCAATAGTGATATTGCTGGATCCTTGGGGAGATTGATTCTCAGTTTTCTGAGAAACTGTCATACTGCATTCCAGAGTGGCTGAACAAGCTTACACTACCACCAACAATGGAGGAGTGTTCCCCTCACTTCACATCCTTTCCAGCATAGGCTGTCTCCTGTGTTTTTAATCTTAGCCATTCTGACAGGTGTAAGGTAGTATCTCAAAGTTGTTTTAATTTGCATTTGTCTGATGGATTAAAATGTTGAGAACTTTTTCATGTGCCTTTCAGCCATTTTTAATTCTTCTGCTGAGAATTCCCTATTTAGTTCTGAACCCCATTTTTAATTGGGTTATTTAGGGTTTGGGATACTAGGTCTATATATTTTAGAGATCAATCCTCTGTCACTTATAGGGATAGTAAGAATCTTTTCCCTTCTGTAGGCTGCCATTTTGTCTTATTGACTGTCCTTTTCAGAAGTTTCTCAGTTTCAGGAAGTCCCACTTATTGATTGTTGTTCTTAGTGTCTGTGCTACTGGTGATATATTTAGGAAGTGGTCACATCTGCCAATGCATTGGAGGATATTTTCCACTTTCTTTTCTATCAAGTTCAGTGTAGCTGGGTTTATGTTGAGGTCCTTGATCCACTTGGATTTATGTTTTCTGCAGGGTGATAGGTTTGGATCTATTTGCATTTTTCTACACACTACTATCCAATTATGCCAATACCATTGGTTGAAGATACTATCTTTTTTCCATTGAATTTTTTGGCCTCTTTGTCAAAAATCAGGTGTTTATAAGTTTGTGGGTGAATGTCAGGGTCTTCAATTCAATTCCATTGATCCACAAGTCTGATTTTTATGCCAGTACCAAGCTGTTTTTATTACTGTAGCTCTGTAGTATAATTTGAAGTTGGGGATGGTGATGCCTCTTGAGGTTCTTTTGTTGAGCATAATTTTTTTTGGCAATCCTGGCTTTCCTGTTATTCCAAATAAAATTGAGTATTGTTCTTTCAAGATCTATAAAATATTTTGTTAAAATTTTGATGGGAATTGCATTGTATCTGTAGATTGATTTTGGTAGGATTGCCAATTTTACTCTGTTGATCCTATCTATCTAAGAACATGGAAGATCTTTTCATTTTCTGATATCCTCATCAATTTCTTTCTTCAGTGATTCAAAATTTTTGTCAAATAAATCTGTTACTTTTTTGGTTATGGTTACACTGAGGTATTTAATGCTATCTGCTACTATTATAAAAGGTTATGTTTCCTTTATTTTTTTTCAACCCTTTTATCTTTGGTGCATAGGAGGGCTAATGATTTCTTTAAGTTAATCTTGTATTCTTCTACATTGCTGAAAGTGTTTGTCAGCTGTAGAAGTTCCCTGGTAGAATTTTGTGGGTCACTTATATATATAATCATATCATCTGCAAATAGAGATAGTTTCATTTCTTCTTTTCCAATTTTTATCACCTTAATCTCCTTTTGTTCTCTTATTGCTTTACCTAAAACTTCAAGAACTATGTTGAATAGATGAGACGGGACAGCCTTGTCTAGTTCTTGATTTTAGTGGGATTGCTTTGAGTTTTTTCCCATTTAGTTTGATGTTGGCTGTCTGTTTCTTATAAATTGCCTTTATTGTGTTTATGGATATTCCCTGTATTGCTGATCTCTCCAAGAATTTTATCATAAAGAGTGTTGGATTTTGTTAACTACTAGTCTTAAATATTTTGCATTAGTATGAATTTTTGTATATTAATAAAAATTTAAGGTTACTTTTGCTGGAACAAACTATATGTTTCTACAATTGTTTAATGTATTTTTGTATATTCATACAAGTTTAAGGGTTTTGATATACTGTATATATATATTTCTACTATAGTTTAAGTTATTGCACCTATATACATCATTTAAAAATATGAAGTTTTAGACCTTGTAAGTCATTATTACAAACTATTTAGAATAATTAGAAAATGCAAGTTAGTATTTAGTCATCTGACAATCAAATATATGGCCATATAGGTATGTTTTTTAGGTCAAGCAGGGATATATTTTAGGTAAATGGTTGGTCTTCAAAACCTACAGAATATGGTATATAAGAAGCTTTAATAACATAAGGCTTTTCATGACAGTGAGTTGTGTCTGTGTTAGGCAATACAAATATACTTTAAAAAAAATGATGATACTCATTGAAGAACTTACATATGGAGTTTGATTTCAATTCTGGAAAAGTTAGCCATTGGGTAAGAAATTGCCCTTGCCTTGACCGTGACAATATACTGTCCAAACTGACCAAACAGAACACAAAAGAAGGTGACTGCCAAACTTTGACAAGGTGAAGTAGGACAGTCTTTCAAAAATTTTTACTTCACAGAAATGTCTGTCAGATATTTTAGACCTGTAGGCTGAAGATGAATGCTTCAGTGTTGTAGAGGGACACTGGGAACTCCAGGCAACCAGCTGTCTCTGTCATTTCCATAATTTTGTAAATATTTGCCTTGCACTTCCTGTTTGCTCAGGTAAAATTTTATCCTTCTCAGGTGTCTGATGAGGGATGAAGACTAGATAGTTATGCCACTTGTGGTTTGTTGTTGTTGTTGTTGTTTACTTTTCCAAATTTAGAAAAGAAACAAAAGAGATGTAAAATGTATAAAGTTTAGAGACATAAAAGCATAAGTTTACTGAAAATAAAGTTGTTTTAAGATCTTAAAAGATATTTTACAATGGTAATACAGGTTATAATAGAAAGTGACTTAGGTTTTAAAATGTTGGGTTCATTAAAATAAGATAATATTTACTCTGAAATTGCCCAATACTAATGGACTGGCCATTGTAAATGTAATTCTTACTTTATAACTGTTCTTACTGTATATAATTATACTGTGTTAAAGTGAAAAAAAAAGAAACTTTTCTTTTTATTTAAACAAAGGCGGAAAATGTTGCAGAATGTTTGTTTGTGCTGTGTGAAAATGTCTCACTGTAATTGGTTTAATAGGGAACCTAATGGTCAATAGCAAGGCAGAGAGAAACTCTGGGATAAAGAGGGTCAGAGAAACTCCAAAAGAACAAGGAAGAATTTGGACATACAATACGGAGGAGAGAGAACTGTACAACATGGGAAGATATAACTTAAAAAGAAACAAGTTAATTTAAGATATAAGAGCTAATTGAAAAAAAAATGCTAAACTTAGGCCAAGCTTTCATAGTTAATAATTCTCCATGTTGTTATTTGTGAGATGGAGATGCAAAGAGAAGACTGACTATAATCCTCTGCATAAACTATCTCACTTTTCCTTAGAATAGTGTTAACTTATCCTGCTTCCTTCTCTTTGCTTTTACCCTATCTGGGTATTTACATTTAAAGCAGTTTCTTGTGTTTCACTCATTTTTATTGAAGTTTATAAATTTATTTTTGGTATGTTGAGAATTTTACACAGGTCATATATGCTAGTTACACACTCTACCAGTGAGCTGCAACTCTAGTCCCTAAAGCATATTTTTATAGATAGAATATAGCAAATATAACAAATCCCAGATATTTCATTGAATTGATAATATGTTAACTTCAGTGCATGTTAATAGGCATTTCATATTAAAAATGGTGAGCCACATATTTTTATTTACATCAAATATTTTTTTATTAAAGCATTTTATTTATTTTATATATTTATTCTTCTCTTTTAAAATGTTAATTTTATTATTTATAGAGTAATTGAATATGTTGTACAAATCACAAAATATATACTAGAAAATTGTATTCATTTCTTAAACACATTTAGTCATGTGATTTTTATCATGATAATTTTTAGGACATGTTAATCAGTAATAAACACTTTCTTTTTCCCACTAACCTCCAAGATTTGCTCTCTTTCTACAGATGTTCTTACACTGAATATTTCATATAAAATAGAATTACACAGTATTTGACCTTTTATGACATTTTTCCATTTAGCATAATGCTTTCAAGGTTTTTCCAAGACAGAGAATATGCCATCACTTTTTCTGTTTTATTTCTTAATAAAATCAGTTTAAGTTACAGTACATTCTACTTAACAATCAATTAATTAGGGAACATTTAATTTGTTTTTACTGGTTAATTTTTGTCATCACTATCTCCTTTTCTTTTTTATTGTCTATAGCTTTCATATAGTACTTTCCTCTTCTCCAAATATCTCCTCCACCAACCCTATCCCCCAGGACTACTCCTCCATTTTCTTTCAGAAAAAAAGCAAGTATTCCAGGGATATCAACCAAATGTGGCATAAAAAATTAAATTAAGACTAGACATTCTCATATCAAGGCTGGATGAGGCACCCCAGAAGGTGGAAAGGGGTCCCAAAAATAGGCAAACTAGTCAAAAGCAGCCCTTCTCCCATTTTTAGAAGTCCCACAAAAACCTCAAGCAAAAAAACCTATCTTGTGTGTAGAGGACCTAGCACAGACTTATGCAGGCTCCATAACTATTGTTTCTGTCTCTAAGAGCCTCTACGTGGCTGGCATATTTGATTCTATAAGACATGTTCTTGTGGTGTTCTTGATCCTTCTGGCTCTTATAATCCTCCTTTCTCTTCTTCTGAGATTCCTGAAGCTCTGCCTAATTTTTGGCTCTGAGTATACGGACCTGCTCCTATCAGCTGCTAAATAAAGCCTCTCTGATGATAATTGTTAGGCTCTGTTCTGTAAGTATAGCAGAGTTTCATTGGGATTTTTTTTTTTTTTTTTTTTTTTTTTGCGAGTGTATTTGGCTCAAGGAATACTCAAGAATCTCCCTTGGAAAGGGAAATAGAATAGATTTTGAGCATGGGTGGTGATGGTAACAGAAGGAATTAGGTAACGGTACAAAGGAAGAGAGTACTAGAAGAGACAACTGGAAGTGGAGGCACATTTCTGAGTCAAGGTAGAAATACAGTGCAATAGAAACTCTTTGAAATCTCTAAGGGTGAACCCAGTAAACACTCCAAATAATTACAGTTGTATATTTTATTTTAATATTTACTTTTTAATTGTGTGTTTTTATTTATTTTATTTTAATTTATGTATGTATTTGTGTGTGTGTGTGTGTGTGTGTGTGTGTGTGTGTGTGTGTGTGTGTGTTAACATATACAAGTCCATGCCCACTGAGGTCATAATGGTGTTAGAACCCTTGAATCTGGAGGTACATTTTGTAGATGCTAAGACTAAAGTTCCAGTAATCAGAAAGACCAGTATATTCACTTAACTGTTAAGCCATCTCTTCAGCCTCCAATTGTATAATCTCATTATGATGTCGAGTCTTTTATGTCACTGAGATAGTAGATCTATCTTTTTTCAATTGTCTTTTGCATTCTATATTTATAGTTTGAATACGTATCCATGTACAATTTTTAGGTTTGTTTCACTTGAGCAGATTGGGACTTCTGCTCCGAATGGCTGTGTAATTTAATAGCTATCACTAATTTATGAATAGCTCAATCATTATTCATGAAAATATTTATTTTACTTTTCTTTTTAACTTGTGTTACAAATATTTTGTTATACTATCTCATGTTTATTCAGTTACCAGCAATTCTACTCTGCTGTTTCCTGGCCTTTTAAAAAATTATTACATTTTATTTTGGATTGGCTTTTCTTTTTCTACCTTCAATAATCTACTTCTACTCTTTCATTTCTGCTGATGTGCACAAATAAGGCATTTATATGCATGACTGTTTCTTTGTTGAATTGTATGTTTTGATGCATCCTTAGAAATTCTACCTATCTGCTTACATTATGAATCTGTCCACACATATTACTTTGACTATTTCACTGCCAGCATGAGCACATATGAGCTTATTAATGCTAATATATTAAAATTTATTATAATCTCAAATAATAGCACTTTTAAATTTCCTACCTAATTACAACATATGTGCTATAACTAAATCTAGTTATTATAAGGATTATTTCTCCTACATTTTGATTCATCCTCCTCCTCCATTTTTTTTAAGAAATTGACTATGACCATTAACCATTTATAATGAAAACAAGCATTAATAAGTAATATTTTG
>PVIH01002213.1:131771-198726 GCA_004025045.1 Sigmodon hispidus
TGAAGCTGGATCATCTCAACTGGCTTCTTGGAAGCTGAGAATGTTCATTCAGGTGGCCTTGGTAGATGGAACCACATTTGCCTAGAACCAATCCACAGGTTTTGATCTTCTGTGGAGACAAAAGCAGAAACTCTTTTCCCAAGTAACATATTCTTATAAACAGATTTTAAAGTCAAGACATCTTTAAAATATAAGTATTTTGTAGCTTTGCAGTTAAAACAGAAATGTGGGTATGGTGGCTTGATAGAAAACAGGCACCAAAGGGAGTGGAACTATTAGAAGGTGTTCCTTTTTGAAGAAAGTGTGGTCTTGTAGGAAATACGGTGTTGTTGGAAGAAGCATGTCACTGTGGAGGTGGATTTTCAGGTCTTAAGTATCTCAAAATATTGCCCAGTGTCACAGACCACTTCTTGTTGCCTGTAAGATGTAGAACACTCAGTATCATGTCTGCCTGCACACTGCTATATCTCACCATGATGATAATAGACTGAACCTCTGAACTTTAAGCAAGCTACCACAATTAAATATGTTTGTTTGTAGGAGTTGCTATAGTCATGATGTCTCTTCATAGCAATAGAAACCCTAAGAGAGATGGAATGAATAAAAGAAACTTAAGTAGTAAGGGATTCTCTTTGCTTGAATGTAAAGGGGTTGAATTGTGCTGGCAAGGGAATATTTTAACATGATAGACTTTTGTTATAGAATCTGAGATTTTCATAGTTCTTCTTCTTCCTCTCTACTTGTCAAAACCAAATTAAGCCTATATAAGGAAAACCCCTGGAACATGGTGGTTTCCTTAAGAACTTCTTAAACATGTCTTCACTTAATATTAGCATGCCCAGTCTCTAGTATTCCATCAAAGTTACTACCTAACTGTCACTATAAAGTATTATCCCATGATTTCTATTCACAGTTGGGAGATTTCAAATGGTACGTTTCTGTAGATGTATTCATCTCTCTATATCACCTAATGTCAATATAGCAATTATTCAACACAAGTTTTCAAAAATTTCTGACTATATTTTGTTTGTTCTATTAGATTTCCTCTAATTTTTCTTATTCTGCATGTGAAAATGCCAATTTCTGATGATGTTCATGGCCTGTGTGAACACCCAAGAGGAGGCATGGGGTCAGGGCCAAGGATTATTCTGCTAGGTCCATATCTCTCTCAGTGGCCTGGGCTATCACTGAGGGCCATGGTTGTGTCATGAGCTCTAGTAGTAGCTGAGATAAAGATCTGGGCCCATAGCCCTACCATTGCCAAGATCTGTGGTAATGTCTATGATTCATGGTACCACTAAAGGGTTCTGTGGAATAATGCTCCTGTACACTATAAACATTTGTCATTCAAATTTGTTTAATAAAATGCTGATTGTCCAGTAGCCAGGCATGAAGTATAGGGAGGGCAGCCAGATAGGATAATTCTGGGAAAAAGAAAGAGGTAGAGAAGCTAGCCTGCTACCAACTAAGAATGACACATAAAAATGAAGTAACAAGCCATGGACTATGTTACAAAGCATATATGGATATATGAGCTCACTTAAAATTTAAGAATTAGCTAGTAACAAGCCAGACCTAATGGCCAAGTATTTATGAATAATTTTAAGCCTCTGAGTGGTTATTTAGAAACTGATAAGTAAGAGAGATATGTCTAATTATGATCCCAGGTGCTGGTGGTCTGGGATGTCACCTGACGCCATGTTGATGTCTAAGGACAATGCTGCTGCCAGGGCCATACTGATCTGAATTGTGGCCTGTACTGTTACTGTAGACCATGCTTATGTCTAGCCCAAGCTGCAGCTAAGTGCCATGTCTAGTCTATAGTCCTTCTGTAGCCATGGTCTATGGTTAATGCTATCACTCAAGATCATGGAAGACCTGATCTCAGTGGCCTGGATATGGGAGGACTGACCATGCCCCTTGCTAGCTGCCTCAGTAGGAAAGCTTCCCTCTCTAACCCTTATTCTGTTCCCAAGGACTGGCCCCAGAGCCAAAGGCATGGGAGAGCTAGCGACAAACATCAATAGTTCTTAGAGAACTCCCCTCCTCCCCGAGATGGCCTGCTGTTGCAATGGGAAATTTGACCCTTGCAAGAGGGAGAGCTGGTGCAACCCCCTCACTATGTGCAGGGGCAGGCTGGCTCAATGAAATCGATTAGGAAGAACTGTCCCCATACCCTCACCATGTGCAAGGGAGGCTGGCCCAATGTCATAGATGAGAGAGAGAGCTGGCCCCACCCCTAACTTTAGGAGGGTGGCACAGGGGAGGCATGTACTGACCAACTGAGCTACCACCCAGACCCAGATCCAGGGCTTCAAGATGGCTCAACACAACATTTACTCCATCTGTGAGCTTCCAGTGTACATGAAGATGTTGAACCTGCAGAACCAAAGCCCTAAGATCTTCATGACTCATGGAAACAAAAGGAGAGTCAGAAGATTCAGTGAGGATCCAGTACTGATGGTGTAACAGAAACCAGAAGCCTTGAACCAGACCAACAATAACTGACAGCAATGAACATTTTCAATTAAAGCTGTTTGGGCACATAGCTGACTATGTGAAACACTGCAGCTCTCGGGGTTTTGCATCAAAAGAATATATGATGGAGAGGAGGGAAAGTGAAAGAATAAAATATTTTTCTATTACTTTTTAAATTTTCTATTAGTAAGGAGGCTAGTATAGTAGAGGGCAGACATGGAAATGAGTAAGATTGGGTGTGTGATGTGAAATTCCCGAAGAATCAATTTTAAAAAAATATTAAAAAAAAGAAAATTCTGCTTTTCAAATCATACTTTGGAGCTCAAGTCAGTCATATTTTCAAAGTATGTATCTGTGTATTTATATTTTTAAAGTACATATATATACCTTATATATATGAAAGTAGTATATATAAGTAATTCTTATATCACATACATATTTCTATTTATGTTATGTGAGTGTTTGATTTAATATATTATGTATGTATATTTTTCTCCTATGGAAGTAAATATTTTACTATATTAGGAATTCAAAGTGCACACCAGAAGTCATGAAATAAAATGTGGAGAAACATAATAAACATTAATTTAATAAATCATCACTTTTGCTTATATTTAGAAAATGAGGAATATCTATCTCACAGAATTTTTGTAAAAATCACATTGTAAAATAATTATATAGCATCTAACATGATACTCAACAAATATTCTTTATTTCCCTCTGCCTAACATAATCAGAATTGAGTGGAAATAACTCATTGACTAAAGATAATTACACTTTGTGAACAAACCTCCTTTCCAGGATTATCAATTTCTGTTAAGAATAATCCAGTTCAAGTTAATCAACATTCGTCATCACTTTTCTTAATGATTCTTTATTGCGTTAGGCATTGTATAAATGGAAATACCACATAACGAAACATGAGAGAAATGGTATCCTTAAAGAACAAGAACTCCTTTATAAAAGATCAAAGGAATGCTATAATTGATAATTTGTACCTCTTACAAAGTATTATTAATCAAAAAATTCTTTTCTTCACTGATAATCCAGTTGCTTAATTAGTTACTAATTGCAACCATAGGCTATTCTAAATTAATACAAACATCAGAAAACTGGGAAGTAATAAAATATTATAATACACTATGATTATCAAACTCATGATTTGTTTATATTATTACTTTAACATAAAGTCAAATATTTCAAAGTCATAATTTTTCAAGATTATTTTCAATTATTTTAGGGATTCCAGGACCTGGGAATAAAATACTAAGTGTACTAGAGTTTAACGATAACTTAATTGGAAAATTGATCTTGGGAACTATTTTGCCTCCTTGCCAGATCTGACTTTATATCTCTATCCTTCATTATCATTATCATTTCACAAGACCTAACATAGATATCTGAAGTTCTCTAAAAAAAACTAATAGAAATGTAACAATTCTTGTTACCTTAGTGTGTGTTCAAGACCCTAATTATAACAACTTCACCTAAGAAAAGTTATATTCTTAGGGTTTGGAGAGATTAGCAAGTGTTTAAGAGCATTTGCGGTTCTTGTAGAAAACCTGGATTCAGTTCCAAGCACCTACAGGGTGCTAACAGCCATCTCTAAATCCATATCCTGTAGATTTGATTGTTTTTTCTGGCCTGGTGAGTTGCTATAGGTAAATGTATATTTTTTTATTTAAAATTTTTGTTCCATACCCCCCACTCCTACTCTCTCCTCCTCCCAGTCCTCCCTCAACCTCACCTCACCCCATCCCCCATCTATTCCCCAGTCAATTCAGTCTGGCATATCCAGATGATGTAGGATCAAGTCTCTCCTCAACAGTATCAAAGCTGAGAAAGCTAGTTCCTCTGTAGGGAATGGGCTCCAAGAAACCAGTTCATGTACCAGGAATACACTCTGGTCCAACTGCAAGAGGCTCCACAAACTGCCCATGCCATTTGACTTTCTTTTACATTTAGAGTGTTTATAAAGTTCTTTCCATGAATATTTCTCAGCTGTCATTTCGGAGTCAGTGACCTCATGTCAGCTGTCTATGAGTCTCACCTCATAATCCTGATCCATTTGCTCATGTAATCTCTTCTCCCTCTCTTCAGCTGGACCCTGAGCTCAACCTGGTGTTTAGCTATGGTTCTCTGCTTCTGCCTCTTTCAGTTGCTGGATCAAGGTTCTATAATGCTAATTGAAGGTCATTTGTTTGATAATAGGGAAGTCTTGTTTAGGAACCCTCTTTACTATTGCTTGGAGTCCTAGCTGGGGTTATGCTGTGGGTTCTTGGATATTTTCTCAGCTCTCTTTCTAGCCCCACAATGGCTCCCTCTAGGAAGATATCCATTTCCTCGTTCTCCCTCTCTGTTTCTCCTTCACCCAACCACTCCATTCTCTCATAATCTCTTTCCACTTCCCCTTGCTTCCTCCCCCATTTGATCCCAATTTTACCCAGGAGCTCTTCTCTATTTCCCCTTCCCTAAATGTTACATGCATTGCACATATAGGCACAAAAATACATATAATTACAAAAATGAATAACTTAAAAATTAGTATTTCTACTGACAAAATATATACCGACTTAAGGGTGATAAAGAGGTATGCCTCGGTATGAAATGGGTATCACTGAATTATATTTTCTTTATTATCAATTGAATTGATGTTGTTCGGGGCCTGAACTGTGAAGAATTTACGGTTTTGTTTGTTTTTTATTTTTGCTTGTGATTTTTAGTTATCACACAAACAACCCGCCCCCCAAAAAATAGCCTAATCCACTGTTATTTACCACATTTTGTTTGTAGTTAAAGGACTAAATTGGTCCCAACAAAAGATAACTTAGAAACACAAAATTCAAAGATCTAGATTTTGTCAATTATACTTCTCTGCTACGCAACCATCCTTTAATTGCAAATCTTTCCATCTATTAGACTTTTCTTTTGGGTTATAATCACATATGTGAGTATGATTTCTGTAAAGTAACATTGCTTCCAAAGGGATAAAAAGAATTTGAAACAACTAACATCATACAGCCAATAGACTTTAAGAATTAAAGTTTTCAGACTCTTGAATAATGTGATTAAGTCTGTGCTACTAAAAAAAAATATAATAAATATAAATACATACTAACCCATTTTCTCTCAAATTAAGATTTAAACAAAAATATTTACATTGGCATTTTTGGTAGTTTCTCTGAGATAGAGTTATTATTAAATAAAAAATATTACAGAAAACAGTGAAAGTCTACCTAATTGAAATCTAATTGTTCGATATATGTATATATATACTGTTTTAATTTTATGTGCATATATTCTCATGAAATAGATTTTCTGCTAAAAATAAAATCATCAAAAATATAAAAATATTGAAAAATATTACTTAAATGTACAAGTATAAAGTTTGAATTTATATACTTAAGGATGTTTATATGTAGCTTTGTTTATATACTTACATTTGTGCTATGTATACTTACACAACTGTAAACATATTCATCCCAGTGTGTATGTGTACAGTCATATCAATAAATTTATAGGCAGCTACAAACGTTTTATATAGTCATATACTTTATGTTAAGAAATGCACATTGTATAAATTATACTATCCATAAAACTGAACACTATTGTACCAATTGTATGGCCTTCTATCTTAGACTGCCTGGCCATCCCTGGGATCTTCATGTTATATGTAAACTTGGGTGTTGTTTGTGGCCTTTTATTGTTGGTTTAGTTTGAGCACAGTCCCTACTTCTACATCCTATCAGGAATATTTAATAATTGCATATTCTATGGCTTCATAATTAGTTCCCAACATACATAAGTAACAACTGGACTTTATAATATCTTCATTTTTAATATTCAAAGATTATACTAGTCTTACTGAATGTGACAGGTTGTCTGGTTTTAACTACAGTCTACATCTTACACAAGTGTATGTGTTTGAGCCTTTCTTCTTTAATGTCCCATCAACAGTTCTCACAGATCTTTACCCATTTGAATTTATTAGGGTATATATAAAAGATGGCACTCATTGTCTTTTCAAGCCATCATTCAAATATCAGAAAAATAGTGTTTTGTTTTTAAATACTTGTCTCATAAAAATGATTGTCAGCATTCATCAATTTCTTTCTTTCCTTTAAAACCATGTTAGAGAAGAAGACTCAAAGAATCTCATTTGCTTACTTGTAATAGTCAAAATCATACAGTACTAGAAAAAAGTAAGTTTTTTGTTGTTGCTGTTTGTTTTGGTTTGGTTTGGATTTTGTGTTTTTGTTGGTTTTTTTGTTTTGTTTTGTTTTTTTGTTACTAAGACAGTTTGGGAGACTGTCCTGGAAACTACCTTGTAAGCCAGGCTCATAGAGACACAAAGACCTGCCTCTCTGTGTGCCACTGCCCAACCCAAAGTTTCTTAATTGAAAAGAAAAAAAAGTTTCCCAGTATCTTGGATTTTTAATGGGGGTATCAACTCTTCTAATTCAATTTCTTTTTTAAAATCTCAACATCTTGAACTCTAACAACAGGACTGCATTTCAAAAAGGTGACATTTACTTTCACATCTGGAGAATTAAATCAATAGCTATATTTGAAAGAACAAAAGTTGGATAGCATATTCCACTGGGTGAAAGAAAGAAGGTACCATAAGGTAAAGGGAGGTGTTACCACACTAATGATCATTTTTTAATAACAGAAGGACCTTTCTGGGAAAAAATACCAACATATTTTTTTTTTCACTTCTGCCTCTCTTTCGGCTAACCTTTGAATGAGAGAAACTTCTGGCAGTGTCAAATGACCACGAGGATATTAGCAACTGGACATGCAGCCTGTCTGTTGCTTTTGGGTATATATCCTTTACCAAGCTAGCTATCTCCACTACTGCCACTGACCTTGCAAACAGCTCCGACAAAGGTCGGAATGGATTCATTGATCAGCTAGACCAAGCATATGACAGTCTGTGCCTTAATTGAATCCCAAAAGGGGGCAGACTGGGTTTTTATTACAGAGGCCAGCCGATAGCACTCATTAAAAGCTCCACAGACTGTGTGGTTTACTAATTAGTTTATTATACAGACACCTTGACGATGGGCAAAGTTGTCATTTTGCCCTTTATCGCACAGGGGATGTTGTTAAAAGTTTAATCAGCTAACACTGACCAAGTTAGCTTGGCAGGCTGTGGATGGTCATCGTGGAGGTCACTCCTGCTGCAGAAATTCTGACAGGGTCGCAGCATGAACGTATAATAAAGAGAGTGTTACATAAGGTAGAAGTATACCTGAAAGGGACCCCTGAAAAGAGATGTGCTCTGTGGGGAGTAGAGAGCAGATGGGCTGTTAGGACAGGTGAATCCTTTTAAAGTTTATCTTTGCCTGCCCTGGTTAACAGGATGGTTCTTAGGGATGGAGTGTACAACCGTCATTTTGATATATTCATCAAATATAATAGGATTTGTAACTGGGTTTGGAAAATTTTGTGCTTTTGTTTTCCCTAAAATGAAGTTATTTGGTAAAAGATATTGTGCTTATTTTTAATATTTAGATAGTTCAAGAGAAATAGGTAAGAATATTATTTCATCATTTTGACTTGCCCTACATGTCCAAAGAAAGGTGTTGTAAAACTGTATATTATTATTAATTATTATTCAGAATACTAGATCATTGAACATTTCTAGAAGAAAATTCTCTAAATTACCAATTTAGTCCAATTTATTTATGATATATTTAATATCTGATAGGTTAGCTTTAAAAACATATTCTTTACAAGAAAATTTTTCGGTTTTTTCTTTATTTATTTTGTATTTATCAAGAAAAACAGTAAAATGAATTTAAAATGCTGGTAAGTTAACATAACTATAAAGAAAATAAAAATGATAAGCATGACTTATCAAGGGTGATAATGCAAATCAGTTTGCTACACATAAAATTACTTTGTGTTTAGCTTTCCCTCTGAATTTTTTTTCTATCCCTGTATATCCTTATTCAAGGTCCCTTCCCCCTCCAGCCACATCAGGTCATTTTTCTTCTCCACACATCCCCATCCCCTCCGCAGGCAGCAGACACTCCCATGGTCCCACTGACCCAATAATGCTTAGTTCAGTCTCCACTCCTGGCAAATCCAGTTTTGTCCCCCCTCCCTCAAGAGTGAGTCAGGTGTTCCTATAGGTGGAGTGGGATCCGAAGGGTCAGTCCAGTGTGTTTCTGATCCCAAGCTGTTCCGTGGTTGTGGTTTGCAGCTTGGGCATGCTTGGGTTTTTTCTTGTTTGTTTGTTTAAAGACCACTAATGAGTGAGTACATGCCCTGCTTATCTTTCTGAGTTTGTGATACCTCGCTCAGGAGGATATTCTCCAAATCCATCCATTTGCCTGCAAATTTTAGGATATCATTTTTTCTTACTGCTGAGTAGTATTCCATTGTGTAGATGTACCACAGTTTGTTAATCCATTCTTGAGTTGATGGACATCTAGGTTGTTTCCAGGTTCTTGCTATTACAAATAATGCTGCTATGAACATAGTTGAGCTAATGCTTTTAGTTGAGCAATACCAGAAGTGGTATTGCTGGGTCCTTGGGGAGATTGATTCTCAATTTTCTGAGAAACCGTCATACTGCATTCCAAAGTGGCTGAACAAGCTTACACTCCCACCAACAATGGAGGAGTGTTCCCCTTGCTCCGCATTCTCTCCAACATAGGCTGTCATCTGTGCCTTTAATCTTAGCCAATCTAACAGGTGGTATCTCAAAGTTGTTTTGATTTGCATTTCTCTGATGGCTAAAGATGATGAGCACTTTTTCAGGTGCCTTTCAGCTATTTGTAATTCCTCTGCTGAGAATTCCCTTTTTAGATCTGTACCCCATTTTTTGATTGGGTTATTCAAGGTTTTGGGCTCTAGACTCTTGAGCTCTTTATATATCACAAAAAAAATTTTTCTTTGTGATCGCCTAGCAAGATTATTCTGTGGAGGAAGCATTACTGAACTTACCATATCTGTTTGGTAAGCACTCACTAGAGAACTGAAGTGATATGTTATGAAAGTTTTGTTGTGTTTGTTTTTCTAATTCAGATTGCAGATAATGTAAAAATTAAGTGTTCACCTTAGATTTCTGTCATTGTTTCACTTTCTCTAATGATTCCATTCTGTGCTCTTAACAAAAGCCAACAAAACCAAACAAAACACAAAAAGGTCTCCATCCAAGAAAAACAGAAACATGTATTTCTTAGATATGTGTTAAAGGGGAGAAAAATGCAAAAGAGAAAAGAATAAAAAAGGGAATAGGCTAGGCAGAGAGAAATGGAGCGAGGGTGGAGATGGAAGAGATGAGTAAAATCAGGGAATGGGGAAAATCAGGAAGAAGGAAGGAAAGTTCACAGGGTTCTTCTACTTCAGTTGTTAGGCCTGTCCTAAACAACATTTTTCAGTCTATAATTTTGAATTTATAAACAGAAGCTGCATGGACTGGTAGGATTGTACTTTACAAAGTATCTATCAAGAAATTTTAGCAGTGGATGCTTTCCTCCATAGATGATTTAGTGAGATGCAGGTGACTGGTTTAGGAAGAGATATATATATATATATAATTTCTTTCTGTGTGGTCCTAGAATATTCAAATCTCTAGGGGCTGTGTAAGCCTAGACTTTAAATTTAGTTTATTCAATGTATAAATTGTGCTATTTGAGGCCTAATCCTTTGAAATTGATACATTTACTACTTCATAATCTGACTATTCAACATCAGTCATGATATCTCCAATGTTATCTGAAGGCTTTGTGATAGTGAATCCATGTGGGTTAAAAAAGATAAGAATGTGTTGAAGCAACACATTTATTTTTGATACAACAAACTTGTTTTGACTATGTCTTGAAAACTAATAAGTAACACTGAAAAGCTTCTACCCTGGAGATTAAATGACAATTTAATAGATTATTCAATGTTTTCATGAAAAGTGAAGAAATAACCTGTATTGCATTTCAACTGTAGAAAGAATTTTAGGCAGCACTGTGTATTATTCAAGCTGGAGTTGATCCATGAAAGTAGGTCTAACATTGAAGCTAACTATAGGCTTTTGAAAAGGAGGCATCTTCAGGGGTTCACACTCTGTGGTAGTTCTGAGGAAGCTTCCCATGGAGACAGATTGTTCAATCAAGCCCACACAGGCAAATTCTGTGTTATTAACTCACTTTGGAAGAAAAAAAAATAAGTGAACTGTTTGAATAGTGCAGTTAAAAGAAGATGCCTATGGTGTGTTTATTTTTTATGCCAACCATACAGAAAGTCATGAAAATTATTACTGGTTTATCTGAAACTTCATCTTCACAAAGACATCTCTGCAGAGTCCTGTTGCTTCAAATATGCCTGCTTTATGTTGAAAAAGTAACAAACTGACAAATCTTGATGCTAAATAGAAAACTGTATATCAAATACAACTTATATGTAGTCAAAGTGTAATTATAAAATGTGAAAATATATCTGTGATACTGTAACCCAACAGATTTCTGTATCAAGTACATGCATGTAACACCTATAGTTTGTTGAGATTAGTGGAAAACCCAAATGGAAGCAAACAAACATGATAGCCAAAGTACATCTTACAGAAATGGAAAGACATGAACCCAGAGTGCAGACATACAATTAAAATACTTATTTAATTCTTATTTAATTAAGGAAATGGAAGTGAATTAATACATATTTTAATTGCAATTTTATTACACTTAGCAATTCTTTTTTATTTATTATGAATAAGGTAATATTTTTTATCCATGTATATCCTTGTTCAAGCTCCCTTCCCCCTCCTGCCCTTTCCAGTCACTCTTTCTTTAATTCTAATGTTAAAAGACACCATGGCTACATGCAATCTCATACAGTAATTCTACTTTAAAAAACAGTCTGGTCTTATGTAATCAAATATCGTTCTACCCAGAAATGTCTTTTCTCTAGTTATAGTAAATAGATATTTTTTAATCTGAGTATCAAAGACATTTGTGGGAAAGATAAGGGATCGCCCAAGTGCGCTTATTTAATTTACTATAAGTAAATCAAGCAACCAATAGATATGCAGGTAAAAGAAGACTATATAACTAGTGAGTTGTTCCCTTAATTTAATTCATATATATTTAGAACAAAAATAGAGAAAATTAAACATAAGGAAACCAAAATATTACAAGCTCATAAAGAAAACTAAGAAGATTAACTAGCATTTTCTAAGTAGCAATGAGGGAACTGGCTAAGCTAAGTCATTAGATCTCATTATGTTGGGACTGTGGGTAAGACTCAGCCTAGATGAGGCCAGGGTTTAGAATGGATATAGCCACAAAATCTTCTCTCTTCCAAGTATGATGCCCTGTGCAAAAGAATGAATCAGTACTTCACACTGGGAATGTAAAACTTACGGATGATGAAAATAAGTTTTCCCCTGACAAACTTAACCACTGCCTATATTCTCAGGACACTTTGCAGGCATTATCCGTAGCTCTTAAAAATTCCCATGCTAGAGATTTACACAGTGAAGGAACTTAGATCAGCATTACCTATAAAAGCAAATTCTGCATTTTGGGGGAAATAATATCAACTTAAACTGTGACTGTTTATCCTTCCCCAAAGGAAAAGATCTAGTCTCATAAAGGTGAACTTATGATACATCATTAAACTCAGATGTGTGTGTGTGTGTGTGTGTGTGTGTGTGTGTGTGTGTGTGTGTGTGTATTTACCATGACTCATGCATTTTTATAATTTGGGTAGAAGAAGATTAAAACTTCAGCTTGATCCTGTCATGCAAAAATCTTGTTTTAAAAATGTATGGTAAAGAACACAAAATAATAAAAGACAATAGTCAATAAAACTGATATAGAGAAAAGTCAGCTAAAATGAAAGAAGTAGGAAATATTAAGTGCATGTTTACCTAAATCACAGACCATAAATATAAATTAAAATGCAATTAAATGAAAGACTCAGCAAAATCAAAGGGAAAAACAACAATTTGGAAGATATTAAACTAAATTCCATCTCAGAAACTAAATAAAGATGAAATAGATACAGAAATAGGTGTGACAGGTGCTGTGGTTTAAGAGGGAAAAGAAAAACAGATAATGAAGGCATGCCTCACCACTTCTCACCACAGTAAACAGAATACAAATCCAAGTTTCAACTATTATCATGAAATGACCTCCTGGCTGAAGTCATTATGAAAAGACAAGAGAGAGAAAACCATTTGGAACTGCAATGAGCTAACTAAATGGAGCCCAAGAAACAAAGCAAACGATACAAGAGGAACAGCAAAAGGAGTATGCTTAAACAGTGTGTACATAATCAAATGAGGACATAGTATAAATATTGCTTTAAAAGATTGATCAACAAACTGCACCAGCAGAGAAGGACTGAGGATTTGAAATTCAGACCCCTGACCAGAGCACAGTAGGAGATCGAGCAGACTTTTTGCTCAGAGGATACAGGAGACACACAACCTTCTTGGCACAACTGATTAGGAGCTGCCTAATTGTGAAACACTGAAGCCATGGGCAGGCGCCAGTGCAAAAATACAGATAACAACATAAAGAACAACAAGGCAACACCAGAAGAAACTGGTGGTTCTACAACTACAAGACTTGAACAGAGCAATGAAGAGGAAACAGAAGGAAACAACACCAAAAACACCTTTATGAAGATTATTGAAGCCTTCAAAGAAGATATAAAAAAATTCCCTTAAAGAAATAGAAGAAAATACAAACAAAAAATTGGAAGAGATGAACAAATCCTTGAAAGAAAACCAAGAAAAGGTAAACCAAAAAATGAAAGAAACATTCCAGGAAATACAAACTGAAATAGAAGCAATAAAAAAGGCACAAAATGAGGCTAAGATGGAAATAGAAAATCTGAATAAAGGAGCTGGAACAACAGATACAAGCATAACCAACAGAATTCAAGAGATGGAAGAGAGAATCTTAGGAGTGGAAGACTCAGTAGCCGAAATAGATACATAAGTCAAAGAAAATACTTAAACCAAAAAAGCCATAACAAAAAATGTTCAGGAAATCTGGGACACCATGAAAAGACCTAATCTGAGAATAATAGGAATAGAAGAAGGAGAAGAATACAAGCTCAAAGACACAGATAATGTATTCAATAAAATCATAGAAGAAAATTTTCTAACATAAAGAAAGAAATGCCTATAAAGATACAAGAACCTTACAGAACACCAAATATATGACCGCCCAAAAAGTCTGCTCGCCACATAATAATGAAGCCACAAAACATACAGAACAAAGAAAAAATTTTAAGAGTTGCAAAAGAAAAGGCCAACTTACCTATAAAGGCAGACCCATCAGAAAAACTCCTGACTATTTAATGGAAATGATGAAAGCAAGAAAGGCTTGGCCAGAAGTTATATGGACACTAAAAGAGCATGACTGCCAACCTACACTACTATACCCAGCAAAATTATAAAACACCATAAATGGAGTAAACAAGACACTTCATGACAAAGTCAGACTACAATACCTATCTACCAATCCAGCCCTCCAGAAAGCTTTAGAGGTAAAACTACAACCAAAGGATCCCAGATATAACCATGAAACCACAAACATTCAATAACCCATAGAAGAAAAGCCCAGAGAAAGGAAATACATATAAGCTACCACCAAAAAAAGCAGAAAACATCATTCAATAGTCACTAATATCCCTTAATATCAATGGACTCAACTCACCAATAAAAAGACACACACTAACAAGATTGATACAAAAATAGAAGCCATCTGGCTGCTGCATACAAGAAACAAACCTCAGCCACAAAGAAAGTCACACGCTAAGAGTAAAGGGTTGGGAAAAGATTTTCCAATCAAATGGCCCCAAGAAACAAGCTGGAGTTGCCATTCTAATATCAAACAAAGTAGACTTTAAACTAAAATAAATTAAAATGAACTAAGATGGACATTACCTATTTATTGCAGGACAAATTGTTCAAGAGGGGATTTCAATCTTTAATACTTATACCTCTAATATAAGGACACCTACCTATGTAAAAAAATACTGCTAAAGCTCAAATTCCACATCAATTCTAACATGCTAATAGTGAAAGACTTCAGTATACCACTTTCACCCTTGGGTAGGTCAACCAGACAAAGACTCAACAGAGAAATAGGTAATCTAAGAGAAGTTATGATGCAAATAATTTTAATAGATATTTACAGAAGCTTCCACCCAAAATCAAAGAATATACATATTTCTCAGCACCTCATAGAACTTTCTCTAAAATTTACCATGTAATTGGTCATAAGACAAATATCAACAGACACAAAAAATGGGAATAATCCCTTGTATCATAACAGACCACCAGGGCCTAAAGCTAGAGATGAATACCATCAAAAATCACAGAAAGCCTACCAACTCATGGAAACTAAACATCACTCAACTGAACCACCTCCGGTTCAAGAAAAAAATTAAAGAAATCAAAGTGTTCCTAGAATTTAATGAAAATGAATCCACAATGTACCCAAACTTGTGGGACATAATGAAAGCAGTCTTAAGAGAAAAATTCATATCACTAGATGCCTATATGTAAAGCCTAGAGAAATTGCACACTAGAGAACTAATACACAGCTGAAAGCCTTAGAACAATTAGAAGCAAACTCGCCTAGAAGGGGTAGAAGGCAGAAAATAATCAAACTTAGAGCTGAAATCAATACGATTAAAACAAAAAGAACAGCACAAAGATTCAATAAATCAAATAATTGGTTCTTTGAGAAAGTCACCAAGAAAGATAATTCCTTGTCCAAACTAATCAAAAAGCAGAGAGTATCCAACAAATTCAGACATGAAATGGGGGACATAACAACATACTCCCAGGAAATCCAGAGACTATCAGAACATACTTTGAAAATCTATATTCCACTATAATGGAAAACCTAGAAGAAATGGACAGCTTTTTGGACAGGTACCATTTACCAAAATTAAATGAAGAGCAGATTAATTACCTAAACAGACCTTTAACTCTAAAGAAAATCGAAATGGTCATCAAAAGCCTCCCAAATAAAAAAAAAAGTCCAGGTCCAGATGGTTTCAGTGCAGAATTCTGCCAGACATTCAAAGAAGAATTACTACCATTACTCCTCAAACTATTTCACACAGTAGAAACTGAAGGAATATTGCCAAATTCCTTTTATACCAAATACCAAAGCCACTCAAAGACACAACAAAGAAGGAGAATTACAAACCAATTTTCCTCATGAATATTGATGCTAAGATTCTCAACAAAATATTGGCAAGCTATATACAACAATATATAAAGAATATCATTTAACATGTTCAAGTAGGCTTAATCCCAGAAATGTAGGGATGTTTCAACAGACAAAAACTGTAAATGTCTCTTGCTATAAAAGCAGGTGCACCAGTGTGATAACCCACTAAAATCAGGAACTGGACAAGAATGTCCTCTCTCTCCTTATCTATTCAATATAGTTGTTGACATTTTAGCTAAAACAATAAGAGAATGAAAGGAGATTAAGGGGATACAAATTGGAAAAGAAATGAAACTATCTCTATTTGCAGATGATATGATTATTTAAATAAGTGGCCCACAAAATTCTACCATGGAACTTCTACAGCTGATAAACACCTTCAGCAATTTAGCAGGATACAATATAAACTCAAAGAAATAAGTAGCCCTCCTATACACTGAATATAAAAGGGCTGTAAAGAAATAAGGGTACCATAAACCTTTATAATCTCTGTAAATAGCTTTAAATACCTTGGAGTAACTATAACCAAAGAAGTAACAGATCTATTTGACAGAAATTTTAAATCACTGAAGAAAGAAATTGAAGAGGATATCAGAAAATGAAAAGATCTCCCATGTTCCTGGATAGGGAGCATCAACATAATAAAAATGGCAATTCTACCAAAAGCTATCTACAGATTCAATGCAGTACCCATCAAAATCCCAACACAATATTTTATGGACCTTGAAAGAACAATACTCAACTTCATTTGGAATAACAGTAAACCCAAATTACCAAAACAATTTTGTTCAACAAACGAACCTCAGGAGATATCACCATTCCCAACTTCAAGTTATACTATAGAGCTACAGTAATAAAAACAGCCTGGTTGTAGCATAAAAACAGACTTGCAGAAAAATAGAATTGATTTGAGGTTCCAGGAATTAACCCAAAAACCTATGAACACCTGATCTTTGACAAAGGGGCCCAAAATATTCAATGGAAAACATATAGTATCTTTAATAATTGGTTTTGGCATAGCTGGATGACAGTGTGTAGAAAAATGCAAATAGATCCAAACCTATCACCCTGCATGAAACTCAAATCCAAGTTGATCAAAGACCTCAACATAAACCCAGCCACTGTGACTTTAATAGAAAAGAAAGTGGGAAATACCCTCCAACAAATTGACACATATGAAAACTTCCTTACTATAACTTCAGTGGCACAGACACTAAGAACAACAATCAATAAGTGGGACATGTTGAAACTTAGAAGCTTCTTTAAAGTCAAGGACACAGTCAATAAATAGGACAAAATGATAGCCAATGGAATGGGAAAAGATTTTCACCAAACCTACAATTGATAGAGGACTGATCTCTAAAATATATAGAGAACTCAAGAAACTAGAGCACAAAACCTTGAATAACTCAATCAAAAAATGGGGTTCAGAACTAAAAAGGGAGTTCTCAGCAGAAGAATTACAAATGGCTAAAAGGCACTTGAATAACTTCTCAACATCTTTAGCCATCAGAGAAATGCAAATCAAAACAACTTTGAGATACCACCTGACACCTGTCAGATTGGCTAAGATAAAAGACACAGATGATAGCATATGCTGGAGAGGATGAAGAGCAAGGGGAACACTCCTCCATTGTTGGTGGGAGTGTAAGCTAGTTCAGCCACTTTGGAATGCAGTATGGTGGTTTCTCATTAAACTGGGAATCAAACTCTCCAAGCATCCAGCAATACTACTCTCAGGCATATGCCCTAATGATGCACATTCACACTCCAAAGGCATTATTAGCTCAACTATGTTCATAGCAGCATTATTCGTAATAGCAAGAACCTGGAAACAACCTAGATGCCCCTCAACTAAAGAAAGGATTAACAACTTGTGGTACATCTCCACATTGAAATACTACTCAGTAATGAGAAAAAGTGATATCCTAAAATTTGCAGCCAAAAGGAATGATTTGAAGAATATCCTCCTGAACAAGGTATCACAAACCCAGGAAGAAAGCAGGGGATATACTCACTCATTAGTGGACTCTAAACAAAAAAGCCAAAAGCAAAACATGTCCAAGCTGCAAACCACAAACACTGAACAGCTTGGGATCTGAAACACCTTGAACTGGCACATTGGATCCCACTCCCTCCAGAGGAACACCTGACCCAGTCTTGATGTTGATGTGAGGAAACGGGATCTGCCAGGAGAGGATGCTGAACTAAGGCATATTGGGACCTTGTGACCTCCTTCCCTTGCTGGGGAGGTGATAAAGAGATGTGGAGAAAAGAGAGTGACTGGAAGGAGTGGGAGGGGAATAGAGCTTGAACAAGAGTATATATGGATAAAAAATATAACTTTATTCATAAAAAATTATTTAAAAAAGAGTGCGTATGAATCTGAGAGAACTTAATTTGATGGGGCACATGATATAAAATCACAAAATAATAAATATATAAATGAAAAAAAGAATTAAAAAAAAGATTAATCCCCAGGGAAAAAAGCTAGAATCCCATGCCCAAGTGAGCTAGGTCATGTAAAGATGATAGGTAAGAATAAGGCAGGAAAAGTTTATTCTAGGGTACATATTGCTTACACAGATTTCACAGAGGCACAGTACCTTCTGCTTCCAACCCACCTCAAAGCATATATGCTTACTGTTTTTGACAACTGCATATAGAACAGTATATATATGTAAGATTAGAGACCAGATCCTGAGAGCAATGAGGAACCAGGCAAATCATTCAGCACATATTTGTGGAAGCTTCTAGAAATCAGTCTCCAACACTTGGGAGTAAGTAGATCATAATCACCAATGGTGTTTCCGGAGTCTAGAATCTTCTGTAATGGTGCTGAGTTATGATTTACAGCCTACTAGAATAAATACTTGAAATGACAGGTGTGCATTTTAATCAATAAATCCAATCTTACATATGATCAAGTTTTGTGGATAGATGTGAGAAACAAGATTAAAATAATTTTGTCACTCTGTTTTGCAGTCTTGAAAACTCCAATAGTGAATGTGAAGACTGCTAAGATTTGAATATGTAATATTTTAATATGCTAAATATTTCTTAAATATAAATTTATACTATAAATTCTTATAATTCAGAGATTACTAAAGTGAGATGATGACCCTATTGTGTCATTTCCTGACTTTCTGTGCCTCAACTTCTTATTTTATGTCTTACATAGTCAAGTATTAATGTGTTTTTTCACTTTTTTCTGTATATTGGCAATGAAATAAAGCATGAGTTTTTTATTATATTGATTAACCTTATAACCAAACTATGCTAAGAATAAAACATGTTATGTATATATAATATCACACATGTTGCATAAGTAAAATAAAAATAATGTTAAGATATATTTTGTTTATCTATACATTATTAATCTCATGTTTATAACTAAATTCTATATTGTACCTTTTTTATACTTGTAAATTTGAAGCATGTCTGGATGTTCCCTTAGAGAAGAGATCTTAAGGTCATGCTTCTAATCATCATGTTTTTCATCTTCAGTATTAATTTTATAATTTTGCATTAGAAAGAAAATTCAGAAAAGAGTTATACAAGTACAAACTTACAATTTGTATCTTTCATAACTGTATTTCGATTAAATACACTGTCTTTATTTTCTTTGTCCCACCCATTTTAAGCCTAGGAATTCAGTGCCATTGTAGGTCATTGCCTTTTAAATCTAATCCATTAATAATTTTATGCTATAAGTAGCTTAAGTGAAACTGGTCATTTGGGGGGTATAACTCAGAAATCTGTTATTACTCTGAATACTGGCAAAGATAAATGTGTCCTTTCAACACAGGAGTCAATCAGTTTTTATCAAAGCATTATGGAGAAGCTTTTAATTTTGAGTACTTTTTGTGATCGGAGATCATTTCTGACTAATGAAGAATGCAGCACATTTTAATAACTATGAAAATTGGCCTCAGTATTGATATTGCCTGAATGATTCTTTTGACATATGATATTCAGAAAAAATTCCTGGGTTTCCAGCAGTGTTTTTGAAATTGCTTCATTTTTCCCCAAGACAGACATAATTTATTTCATTTGGTGACGGGAACAGGGATTTTAATTTTTTGATGTGTTATTAGTGTTGAGGTTGGTTTTCATCAATCCACTGTAATTTATTCACAGTAACTATTTTCATTGTGTGGCATAAATATTTTCATGGCTAGAGAATCAATATAGTAGCAGAAAATGTAGGCAAAGATAAATTAGAGAAACACATGTTTTAGTATAGGGATAAGTAATGAATTCTTTATGAGAACTGAAAGTTTTAGGCAAGATGTTTGCTTTAAATAATGTTTCAAATTCTACAGCACCTGGCAATTTTTTTATGTTAGTATGCAGTGGTTCCTGGAAGGAAATCAAAATTCTACAGTTAATCTACATGCAAAAAGATTCAAAGAAATGTCATTGAAGCAACAGGATAACTAATAATAGGAACACAGTAAAAATAAGTAAAATATAAACATGTTTTTGATGTAACTTAAGAACTTGCTTATGCTGGTTAGTTGAAACTATTAACTTAAGGTACTATAAACTCACAAGGGAAAGTTTCAATTTAAAAATTGTGTTAGTTTGATTGGCCTGTAGACATGTCTGTGAGAGGATGTAATGATTGTTATTGAAGATGAAAGACCCAATCTGTAAAAAAGATGAACCATATCATAGGCTGGGCCTTGAGCTGCATAGTGTAAAAAGCTAACTGAGACAGAGAAGCAAGCAAGCCAACAAGGATCTATCTCTTCATTTTCTCTCTGCTTCTTCAGTGGATGTGATGTTAAACATACTACCTTGACTTCCTATCAGTCACTTAGCGTGCAAAATAAATGCATCCTTAAAAATCAAAAAGTGACTAAGAAAAATAGGAACATAACTGATTTACAAGAATCTATCCATGTGATATTTTATAATCATAAGCATTTCAATAAAAAAATAAAAAATTCCATTCCTTAGTGATGGATCATATAATATGATAAGTGAAGTTTTACCACTTGTTGATTATTAAAAAAAAAAAAACCAAAAAGACTTAATGCACACAGGCAGAAATAGAACACAGTTTTATGAGAATTTGATGTAAGGTAAACACTGATTTTTTGTTTTGTTTTGTTTTGTTTTTTAAGTGCTTAAAAACAATGGGATTTTATTGTCCAATGACTTAGGCTGATGAAAAAAAATTAAGAGAATACTTATCTTAAGATATCCCAAAATTTCAGATTAGTGTTGTGGTACTTTGATAGAAAATGGCTCTCACAGGAAGAGTCACTGTTAGGAGGTGTGGCCTTATTGCAGGAAGTATGTTACTATGAAGATGGGCTTTGGGGTCTCTTTTGTGCAGCTTCCCTCAATGTGACTTCAGTGTGACTTCCTGTTGCCTATGAAATGAAGAACTCTCATCTCTTCCACCACTATATCTGCCTGCATGAGCCATGCACCCAAAAATTATGATAATAAATGAAAACTATAAGCCAACATCCTCAATTAAATGATTTCTTTAAATGAGTTGCCATGGTCATGGTGTCTCTTCACAGCAATAAAAGCCCAAACTAAGAAATATGTGGACAAGTTATCATATATAAATATGTTTATATGTGAATAATCATAAATAGTAATATTTAAAGTGATTAGAAACATGAATTGTTATGGTGCATCATTGGTACAATTATTTTAAAAGTTTATTCTATGATGAGCAATATACCAAGAAAAACATTGCCATTTATGAAGAAAATAAATATCCACCTTTTCCTCTAACTTAGAAGACCAAATATTACACAGCATACAGCAAAACAGAAACAATTTACTATTCCAATTTTGGAAAAAATCTGTGCAGACTTAACACACACTGAGATATAAAATATACGCCCCTCCCTAAAACAAAACCAAACTTATTTAGAGGCCTGACTGCCAGCACTGTTGCACTCTAGGATTGTGCCCTAATGAAAAGACCTGCAGTCTCTGAGCAGGTGGATGACCTGATGCGGCACTGAAGCCTAGCCTCTTCTTGGGCACTGTGAGTTAATCACTGCTGTCAGTCTGTGATGAAAACTTCAGAAATTAGACAGAGGATTAGGGCCAAACAATCATTGGTAGAAACATCCAAAATTGTGAGATGAAAGAAACAGCCTCTCTTTTTTTAAGACTTCATTTATTTATTATGTACACAGCATTCTGGCTGCACAGCAGAAGAGGGCACCAGATCTCATTATAGAGTTTTGAGCCACCATGTGGTTGCTGGGAATTGAACTCAAGACCTCTGGAAGAACAGCTAGTTCTCTTAACCTCTGAGCTATCTCTCCAGTCACACAGTCTTTCATTTTAAGCTGTTTACCTCAAATATGTTGTCATGGCCACAGAAAACTAACACATAGACTAAGACAAAGAACTATTTAAAAAGAAACATAAACACAGAGAAAAAAAGTGCAATTCTGTTACTGAAAAGTCAAAGTCAAAGATAAGTTTTGAACAGTCATTGTACAAAGAAGCATAAATTCACCAATGAATAATATTGCCTAACTATAAAGGCACACACACACAGAAAGAGAGAGAGACAGAGAGACAGAGCGACAGAGACAGAGACAGAGAAAGAGTGAGCCAGTGAGGAAACATGGAAGGGAGATAAGAACACAAATCCAACCCATAATTGAATAGAGCTCTACCAGCTCTACCAGCTCTACCAACACTGAGATACATATTAAACTCAGGATACTCATGAGACTATAAGAATAAATATTCCCAAATACATTCTACAAATAATTATTTAGAAGTAATAAAAGTGAGTGGATTGGTAGACTTAGAAAATCCCTTTTTTTTCCAATCAAAAATTTTATTGAAAGAGATTGTTTTCTCATACACTATATGTTGTTTACATTTTCCCTTTCCTACTTTTTCATCTACTGAAATCTATACCCTTACAATGTCTATCTCATTAGAATATAAACAGACACTAAAATAATAAAAATCATAAAATTAGATATATTACAAATACAAAGCTAAACATAAAAACAAAGCAGAACAAGACAAACAAGTAAGAAAAAAAAAGAGCCAAATAAATAGCTCCAGAAATACAGAGGCAGAGACACACACATTTGCACACAGCAATTCCATGGAAACCCAACAATGAAAACCACGATATATACAGAAAGGGTTTCTGAGAAAAAAATTTAAAGTCCTGACAACATTATGAGGAAAAAAACCCCAAAAACCTCAAAAAAATTACTACTGGATTTGTTAGGCGTTGGGTATCTACTGTTGAACATAAGGTCTTGCCTTAAATGGTTTGAATCCCCAGTGTGACTGTGTCAGAGAAAACATTTGTTTTTTTCATTTTTGAGTCATTATCTACTGGAGATAGCTTCTGGGTTGTAGATGGGGGATTGTGTCCACTTCCTGTCTCAATTCTTAGATACCATCTGGCCCAGAGCTGTGACAGCCGCAGTCTCTCTGAGTTTATATATGTGTCAGTCTTCTTGTGTCTGGAAGACACTATTTCCTGTGTGTCATTCATCTTTCTGGTCCTTACAATCTTTTTACCCCATTTCCTGCATAGATCCCTGAACTCTGATGTTTGGTGAAGACATCCCTTTTGGGACTACTTGTCCCTAATCTCTCATTCTCTGCACATTGTCCAGTTGTGAGGCCAAGGGGGCACTGATCAAAGGGTGCAAAAGAATACCAATAGGAGTAATTTTTTTCTGTGTTCTTTTGTGAAAATAGTACTTGATGTTTTTCTTTATCCATAGCTTATCTATTATTGGGTACTTAGAAACCTGAAGAGCATCAGGCATGCGTTTCATGCAGTGAATGGACCTTAAATCCAATCAGAGAGTGGTTGGTTACTCTCATAATATTTGTGCCACTTTAGTGCTTGCTCTTCTTTCTAGCAGATACCATTATAGATAAAAAGCTTGGGACCTTATTGCTCTTTATCTTTCTTGTTTAATAGAATACAAAGTATCTTCCAGAACCATGAACACTAGCTGATAGGAGTGAGGGCTCTAGGTAGATAGCAACTCAATTACTCAATGTTCAATGAGTTGTATGGGTGTTGTCTTTAGCAATTAGGCCTTCCCATTAGTTTGGAAAGCAATCAACTATCTTGGAAATAACATTGGTTGTTTTAGAGATCCTATGGGGCCCCTTTAGCCAACAACTTCATTAGATGTAAGTAATTCTAAAATCTGAAGGCTTCATTTGGTGGTAAGAGATGTCGAGTTGGGGTTTCATACCCCCCATTACTTTGTTACTCCACTTAGACCACCTTCATGTATGTGTATTTTTAGAACACTTTTGCTATATTAGGTTTCCATATGACCCTTCAAATAATCCCTAGTTTTATCTGTCTCCTTATGTTCCCTCCATCACTCCCTCTTCTCCCCTACTCCATGTTCGATGCTCCTGTTTCAATCTCAACTTTCACCCCATCCTTATTTAATAAATGTAATCATCAGTTGAAAAACTATACAAATATTAATTTGAAATATATTCAAACTATTGCTAGTTACTCTAGAAAAATTAGTATTCTCTTAATCTTGACCTAAAATTCATTAAAATAACAAGTGTACATATTATTTATTTTGTTACATCTAAAATATAAATATAAATTATCTGTAATCATCAAAATAAAATACATTCCACAAATGTTGCTTATATATTATATAATTTTAAAAGCTGCATATTGCTATACCCATCTTTTTAGAAGCACATTTTTGTGGTGGAAATGTTCTTTATATGATGTAAATAAATTAACTGGTTTGGCCTATGTAGAGCACCATAGAAGTGGGTGGAGAATGAGAGGGCAGGTAGGAGGAGAAGGGTAGAGTTAGTCAGTCTCCATCCGTCCCCCAAGGAGAAACATGTAAGAGAAACAGGTGAGCCATAGGCTAAGCTACGTGGTGGGCTGATTAACGGAAATGGGTTGAATTAAGATGAAAGAGCTAGCTAGTAATGTGCTTGAGACATGGGCCAAACAGCATGAAGTTAACTTAAGTGTCTGATTCATTTCTTTGGGGGACAAAAGCCACAGCGGAACAGGTTCCAAACCTCCGCCGCAGGTCAGGGTACAAACCTCTGGTCCCAAACGGGCCCAGGTAAAAATTTCTACAACACATTTTAATATATTTAATGAAATAATAGTATGTATTATATAAATAGTACATAAATTGAATGTATGTGTGTAATGAAAAAATGTAAATGATATCTCCATTGCGTAGTCTCAAGCAAAACCATATTTTGACGATCCATTAATCACCATTAATTTTTAGAAATTTTTATATAGAGGCGTACATTCTGTGTATATATAAAATCAACTTTAAGCTTTGGGATTTTACTATTAGTTACTACATGTCACTAGAGATAATGATGGGTTGAATGATAATTGTATTTTATTAATACTTTATTGAAGATATCAGGGAAACCATGACTGATGTATTTATACATAGCTTTTTTATAAAGTCACATGCTATTTTCCATGCCCTTTGTTTTATAAAATGAATAAAGATGGCAGCCTGCCTATATTGTACTGCATTGTTATCATCTAACAAACTAATTTCAGTCAGTCAGGCAACATACCACATGAGAATATTTAGAGGCAAAATCCAAATATTGCAAATATAGTAGGAGTGATACAGAAAGTAGCCATTCTTTCATCTGACTGTCCTGGTGAACATAAAGTCCAATTAAGAACAGTTCTTCTATAGTATGGTAATAAGGAAATCACCAAAGACATGTGTTCTATGGTTGTTTATAGGCCTAAAAGCAAAAATAAACTATTTAACTTTTGTATGGACTAAAATAATGCTTACTGAGTTTATTTATATATTTTTCACCCAACATCCATCAAAGATTAGCTGAATTCTATTTCAATCTTACATTTATTGTTTCTTTTAAAAATCTTTTTATTTACTGCACTTTTATAACAAGACTGATAACATGACCATACTGTACATCCAGCTACATGTTTTTGGTTAGCCATATTTTTTTTCTTGACAAGTATACATGAAATTCTGCTTAAACCTCATCACCCTAAAACCAGGTATTATAAAACATGCCAGTAATTCTACAATTCAGGACATGGAGGAAAAGAAAAGTAGATCAAAGGCAAAATGATTTGAAAGACCCATATTAAAATTACAATCAAGATTTTTTGTTTCACTTTCTATTTTTTGTTCGATCTAAGCACAAGTTTTATCACAAAGAGAACAAATAAATGCTAGCAAATATTTCAATATTGTCATGATTTAGAAATATATTAAACTATAGGTAGCAACATACATTTACCAAAAAGTTTTCTCATGTTGAAAAAGTCACTTATGATAAATCAAAAAATAAAAAACATAATTTTGAATATCATAATACCCAATCCCTTATATTGTCATTATTAGTAGTAGTAATATACCATTACTACTACTCCTAAGTGTGAGAGTAAAGTCATATATACAACATAGCCCATCAAAGGGGATCAGAGGACAGTTATGGGGAGCTAGTTTTCTCTTCTAGTTATCAAAGTCATGACATCATGCTGGCAAGGTAAGTGCCATGTTTTCCCCAGAGATTCAAGATGTTTCCTTTTATCTTTCATCAACACTAAAATTCCAAATAGAGTTAAGTCTATGTCTACTCATCATCACTCATTCTATTTTGCTTTATTGGGCTTTTCATTCATGGAGTAAAAACATACTGTGATCATAAGTTGGCATTAATTATGCTTCTACTTAGAACTTTCCCATTTATTTTTGATTCTTTTTCTTATCAGTTAATTTATAATAAATATACTCAGCTCACAATTCAATGCAATTGGAAATAAAAAAATACTAGTTTCTAAGAATCTTTGATTTTAATTCTAATTTTTATCCAAGTGAATTTATGTTTTCTAAATAAATGTTTCACATATTCCTAAGCACACATAAATAGTCATAATTGCTGTTGCAAGTATAAGACAGAAATGCAAATCAATAAAAAATTTAAAAAATTGGAATTTTTTATAAATGGGTATTGTATAACTTTTAAGCTAATTGTTAGAATTCAAATAATTTCTAGGCAAATTTATGTTATATATAAATATCATATAATTTATATGTAGGATCTTATTTATATAAGAAATTATAATAAAAATAAAATGCATATATGAAAAGACTAGGAAAAAACTTTACATTAATTATAACAAGTAGTAACTGTTGCAATTATTGGAAAACATATACTATATAATCTCTACTATTTAAATGGTTTAAAATAAAACTGTGGTGGAATGTTCTCTGTATGCTGTAAATAAAGTAACTGGTTTGGCCTATGTGGAACACCATAGAAGTGGGCAAAGGATCAGAGGACAGACAGGTAGAAGGAGAGCGGCCTTAGTCAGTCTCTATCTGATCCCTGAAGAAGGAGCATGTAAGGAATCCAGATGAGCCACGGGCTGGGCCACGTGGTAGACAGATTAATGGAAATGGGTTGATTTAAGATGAAAGAGCTAGCTGGTAATGTGCTTGAGACATGGGCCGAACAGTATGAAGTTAATATAAGTGTCTGATTTATTTCTTTGGGGGGACAAAGGTGGCCATGGGCCAAGTATGAACCACCGGGCCCAAACGGGCCTGGAAAACCTTCTACAACATAAAACAATAATTTATGCTTTCCAAAACCACATTTTATTGACTTTGCATATTATTCCTAATATGCAACTAATTGTCTATTTTCTTATATTTGGCAAAATTTTCATAAATGTTTCTTTTTATTGTCTCTCTGTGTTTAGTGTGTTTCTCTTGTACTTTAGAAAACTACAATTCCTCCTTCTACTATCAAGCCATATTAATCATGCTACCATCCCCATGCAAACTGAACAATACTATCTTTGACATCCACTAGCTTTTGAAAATCACTGCTCTTTAGTGTTGAATTTGGATTTTGTGTCCATACTGTGCTGGCTTTCCTCCTACTTCTACATGTAAGGGTGTCCTAAGTGCTCCTTAGACCTCTTCCCCATTCTAAATAACCTCACCTGACTGTCTATTTAGTATGTATATCATAATAAAGTCTAAGATATTTATTATGTCCCCATCTCTAGACAATGAATGACCCAATATTACATATCTCTCAAGCTATTTAACTTCCTCACATAAATGTACAATAACTAACTGATTTTCAAAGAGACAAAGTAAAATCTTGAAGACACTATTTCCTATATTACTATATTAAAAGATTAAAATTTCTTACCATTTAGTAATATAATGTCCAAAGCTCAATCACCCAGAGAGACCACCAGAGACAGAGACATCCAAAATGCAACAGCAAGGTTTATTGTCATTACAATATGAGCCAGGCAAGGAGTTTGCTCCCTGCATCTGCACAGGTGCAGTACAAGAAAGAGCTGATCACCCCAAGCTACACAAGATTTTTATAGGCAAAAACCACAAAACAGGCTTACTTGGGGTCAAGGGTGCAGGTGTGCTGTGGATGAGCTCATGCTCAGGGACTTTTTACCATTTAGCATTCCTGGACCACCACAGTGGCCATGGTTTTACTGTGTTAGGTTTGTATCATCCAGCTGTCCCTAGATAGGACTTAGCTCATTCTTTCTTGGAACTGGGCAAGACCTTGCCAGAAATGTAAGCTAAACTCTATTTTACCTCTATAGTACAAAATGGCTACTAGAATACAAAAGGAGGTTTCTTGAGCTAAGTTTATTCTCTTCAAATAAAACATTACAAAGCTTTTGAATAATTAAGGAAGTATAAAATAATTGTCAAATTAACTAAATGTTCAAGGAAAGAAATATAATATACTTTGGGATTAATTTGATTAATCCAAAATTTGATTAAATTTTTAGGTCTACTATTCTCATTGAGGTAAAAAAAAATTCCCAGAGAGTATCAACAAAAAAAATGAATACTATAAATACATCATATATTGAAGTTGTAAATAAATTTGTAAAAAAAAGTTCTAGAAGCCATTTTACATTTTCAATAGTGGACTTAAACAGTGTGGGAGCTCCCCATGGAGTTGCCATATGAACTTAGATATTTCACTCCAATAGTATTGAAAAGAGATGAGAACATATGCTTATGCTACCACCAATCACTCTAGCTAAGAGCTTATACATGTGATAATTGATAACCAGAGAAGCACATGATTATATAGTCATGTCAAGTAATATTATTAAGTCATCAAAAATGACAAAATGGGACTAGAGAGATGGCTTAGTGTTTAAGAGCTCTGAGTACTTTTCCAGACCACTAGGCTTGATTCACAAAACTCACATGGTGGCTCACAACTATTTGTAAATCTAGTTTCAAGGGATATCACTTTCCACTTCTGAATTTAGCAGGCACCAGGTATAATTATGGTACATAAAAATGCATACAGACAAGGCCCTTATTCCTATTAAATAGATAATATTAAAATGAAAGATACATTTTATAACATAGGTTATCATCATTATTACTGTGTTTGAATAGACATCAAAGATCACCTATAGTATTCTAGAATGAAATATTGCAAATAGATAAACCCAAAGAGACAAACAAGTAGATTTCTTATTGTTTGAGTCTAAAGGGGACATTAAGAACATCCATGAAGTAAGCAGTGCATTGCATTTACCATGAGAGTAGAAATGTCTGAGACAGAAGTACTCTTTCTTAAAAGTAAGAACATTCTCAGTGACTCTGAATTGGTCCTTTTGTCATAATTCATCTTCTTTGCTTCCTTAGCATAAGAAATCTAATCAGTCTGGTCTTTCCTGCTGCTCACTGAGCTCCTCCCTGGTGATCCCAGGCCAGCTCCAGGCACTCACTTGTGATTAGACAACCCATCAGCCACACACTGACTTCTGATCATTGCAAGGCAACACAGAAACTCCTGCCATTGACCTCTATGACCAGTCATCATGTAGCATCTATCTCACTTTTCTGACCATGCCCTATAATGTGCCCGGATCTTCCTGTGGTTTTCTGACTACATTGCAAGAAGTAGGGCCTCCGAGACTTTCCCTTGGTAGTTCCTTCATCTCTGGATTTGATCTGCCTGTGACTTTTCCCTGTCCCTCCCTTGATATTCACTTTGTCCCATGACTTCTTCCCAGAGCATCTTTGTGGCGTATACCCTAACCTTTTGTGGTTCTCTGTTTAGATGTGGGCTTTAATTAGTCTGTCTCCCACCTCTAACTGTCTTTATTTTCCTTCTCATAATGCATGTTTATCATCAACTGATTTCTCTGCTCATTATGATGTTATTTTCTATCTCCTTGAAAGTTTTAGATCATAAGAGAAGAGAGTTGTTTGCTTGTTTGTTTGTTTTTATTGTTGTTGTTAAGATTTAGGTTTAAGGATCCTGTCTGGTTTTTCTTTTCATTTTTCTGTTCTTATTGCAGAGTCCATATCATTAAATAAATAAACATTGCAAATTGATAGCCACATGGTATCTTTATGTTAAAGTAAAATATCAAGCAGTTATTAGGAGTTATAAGTGAAATTAAAGCTGTTGATGACTGTTTTGGTTATGAGTGTTTCTGAACTTTAAATTCTTAGTACAAATACATCAGACATACATTTCTTTCCATCTCAGCTCCATAAAAGGTGAATGTTTTGGGGATACACAACACTTTTGGTTAAATACTACTAGGAATCTCATTTCTGAATAAGACACTTAATCATATGTTCTTCCCATGACAATTTTGCTCCATGTTTTATCAAAACTGTGATAAAACTTATATTTGTTTCCTTGTTGACTTATTGGTTAAATAAATGATCAACAAAATGTATGTGCATAGGAGTTTACCTACATGTTTGCTGGAGAGGCCAGAAGAGAACATCAATTACCTAAGATTCAGATACAGTAGGTGGCTGTGAGCAGCTATATGTGTGGTGAGAAAAGAATTATGGTCATCTACAGTAGTAACAAGTGTTCTTAACCTTTGAGCCTTCTCTCCAACCCTTGCTTTTATGTTTCATTTTATTGATTTGCTTATTGTTTGGTCTTATATTTACACCAGACATTGATAAACCCCTGATTCTGCTATACTCCCAAATTTATCTCTAAAAACCTCAGGAAAAGTTTTATATATACATACATACATAAACACACACATATATTAGAAATATACTTATTATAAATGTAATATAAATAGAAAATAAAACAAACAAACAATAATAAATAGCAATGTAATTCATTTTCCAAAGTCTTGAGAAGTCATTCAGTGCTCAGTGTTTAGGCCCAAGAATCTTGTTCATGGCTAGGCAGACTCAAATTTCACACTATTTTCTTTGAGTGAGTGAAATAATGACAGAGGTTGTCAGGGCCACAGAAACTCTCTGATCCACCAGTTCTCCTGATCTACGGAGACTATTTCAGTTCACGAGTTCCTCGATGCTTCAAAGAACAAAGAACTCATTTGAGGGTCTCACTGATGGAGAACCCTTTGTAAGCCCGTGTGCTAATCCCTGTTTCATGACAGGCCATGGTGAGTGGAGAGAATGGACTGTATAATAAGGCACATGTCTCTGTTAGAAACTCTCATAAAGCAGAGAAGTTGTTGATGAAAGCCAGTGAGTTGTGGATTTGTACTCCAGTGAGCAGTGGAGGTTTTTCAGAGTCTTCAGTGACTAGGGAATGAAGGACAACAGGGAAACAGGCCACAAACCCGAACTCCCTTTGCTCCTTCCCTGAAAGTGAGAAAGAGCATCAAAAGAATGAAAGGGACTGAATCTTCAACAGAAGACTATCAGATATTCTTCCTTTGGGTCACAGGCATGGTTTGCATTATAAAGCAAAAACCCTCCTAATATAACATTTATGAAACCTTGGTACTTGGCTATACATTGGGAAATGGTAAGAAATATGTATACACACTGAATGGGATTATGATCTAGGGATGAATTTGTAGTATCTTTTGTAATTAGGGATAAGTGACTAAATCTTGATTGCTTTCATTTTTTCTCCCATTCATTTTTTTTTAAATTCCTTTTGTAATTGCTTACAGTAAATATGTAGCATCCCTGCTACATTGTAGTACCTACAAAATACTACCCAGAAACTGCTTACTTATTTGAAGAATGTTAAATCTTTCTTTATTTGTAAGCTGGTTTCTCTGATCTAGTAAAATTTATATTGTGTCAGCATTTTCTCAGTAATAAACAATAATTAAACCATGGTGTTAGGATCAGCTTTGTCAGAATTTTAAGGTTCTCTATTTTAAAAATATCATGAAATATTTTCTTTCAAAATGCTGCATAGATCTTTGGAAATCACTGATATTGTGACTATAAAGCAAGTTTGAGTTCCATTTCAGAGTTGTTTTCTAGCTTAAATTTGCACACTGAAAATATGATACTTGTACACTTTTCTGTTAATTAAATGCACAGAATGATTCCAACTTTCATAGAAATACAACTGCTAGAAACAACCAATAGTATTTTGGATATCTGACCTCTCTTTACCCCCTTTCCTCACTTCCATAACTGATCATGGGAATTGTCTGTTGTCAGGTATAGACCAGTTTAAAACAAACAAACACTCTCTCTCTCCCCCCCCATCTCCTCTACATTCTTCTTCTCTCTGTGTGTATATTTTCTGTGAGTTTGAATGTACTGGCACACTACTATGGTGATACTTTCAATGGCTCACATATAGAAGTCATAGAAGAACCTCAGAGTTTGATATTTACAATGCATCTTTGGAGAGGCAGGATCTTTTATTGTTCAGTGTTCTGTACACTAAGTTAGCTTGTTTGGAATTATTCAGAATTTCTCCTATCTACACTGCCACAAGTGACTTTATATAGGTTCTGAGAATCAAACTCGGGTTATCCTGATTGCAAAGCAAACACCTTAACTATTATTTCAACTCCCCACCCCATGCCTAAAATAATTTTTATCTTTCTCCTATAAATAGATAGATTAAATGTTGGAACTTGTTCTTCTAAATCCAAGAGTCCCTATTGTGTTTTATCCTGGGGGAAGGTATGACTGCATCTTTCCAATAGGTTTTCTATGTCACTATATTGGTTTTTTTTTAAGTTTATTTCAATTTTTTGACTTTCAGTAATGAAGTATGAGGACATAGAATGTTGTAATTTGCCAAACAAACAAAAGCAGTTCCTTGTCTTTGTTTACATATGTAAATTTTCATGTACGAGTGAGTTAAAGGTAGAGATTTGAACATTTACTTTAATAAAGCTTTAGCATATTACCATCATGCTATTGGCGATTGTCAATAATGTATCTAACAGATTTTTATGTAATATTTTGTAAATAAGAAGATAATTCTTCTAAAATATCATATCTCTTAAATTTAAATAAAATTAAATTGCATTAGTCATTTTAGGCTTTATACATATGACCTAGTGGACACAGAACAGAAGGACTCAAGACTGGATGGAAATTATGTTCCCACATGGTTTGTGACTACATAGTTGGAACTGGAATTATGTCATCTTAAAGAATCAATTTTCATACCCTTCAGATTGCACAATGCATACAGATGTTTACTCCAGTTTTTCTCCTACACTGTAGACCTGAAGGAGAGAGCAGATGAGCTTGCTTTGGTAATTGCATTCTCTCCTGTGATCATTAAATGTGTTTTATCTTTAACATGCTAAAACGCTAAGATACCACGAGGGAGCACTAACTCTAGAATTAACCTGCTAAATCTGAGAAAGCCCACAGATTTGCACTATAAGCCTTTCTTAAAGAGCTCTTTTCAGTGTTATTTTCCAAAGTGATACTGTAAAGTTTTATCAGCAGAAATTCAGACACATCACTTAACCTTTCACAGAGGCCAGGAGCCAGATTTCTGTACTTAGAAATGTTGACTATCATTATTGAAAATATATACAAAAGCTTTTATCATGTCTAATTTTAAAATTCAAACTACTAATAAGACATGGAGAACCTTGAGTTGTACAATAACAAAAAGAGAAAGAAGTGATACAATTGAGATAGAAAATACGTCTTCTTATATGTGATCCTGTGTTTATAAATGGTCTGGATAGTAACAGTCAAATTCTTTTCACACTGAAGAATTAATTCCACAGTGAGGACCATAAAGTCAATGTCTAGGTTGCTAAGAATGCAAAAAATTTAAAGGATGAATAAGAAAAGCTTAGATACCTAAAATAACTAGTAATAAATTAATAATATCTCTCTCTCTCTCTCTCTCTCTCTCTCTCTCTCTCTCTCTCTCTCTCGGTGTGTGTGTGTGTGTGTGTGTGTGTGTGTGTGTGTGTGTGTGTTTGTGTTTAAACTAGAGGGCCAATATTAGGTGTCTTTATTATGATCAGGGGAAAAAACTCAATTCTCATTTTTTATGAAAAAGCACTTTACTGACTATGCTATTTTCCAAAACCAACTTTGCATGTTTTAAGGACATGTAATTGCAATTTATAGTACAGTGGCCATCATAAATATTTAAGTAATAATAATGGTTACATTCAATAGAAGTAAAAGTTAAAATTGTTTTACTTTCATGACTTCCCAGATAGAGATTCTTCTCTGCAAAGACTCTTGTCACTGCCCTTAATCTGATGCTTTTACCCTATCAACAAAGAACAACCTTTCTGGCCATTACAAGAACCACCTGACTTCTTAGGATACTTGTATTTCTATGTCTAGTTATTCACAGGTTACCATCAGTGGTTTGTAATAATGAGGTGAAAAATCAACTTATGATACAGATGGGTGCCTCAGTTTTTTAGTTACTCAGTTCATTGTTCTCTTTAAAGATATGTTTGCTACTGGGTTAGGCTTTCATGTAATTGGTCTCTTGCTAGATGAGTCTTTCTATAAGCTTAATGGATACAATGAAGTACATGCTCAGTGTTCATATTTTCTGAATAATGATATGCAAAGCCAACTGATTTATAAGGCAGGATGTTAGTCAGCAGATTTTTTCATTTTATTTAATTGATTATTTATTTTATAATCCAATTTCAGTTTCCCCTCCCTCTTTTCTTTCTCTCCTTTCTCCCTTTTTTGTGGCAGCCAAACCACTTTTCAGCTGTTTCTGTTCAGAAATGGGTAGTTCTCCCATAGGTAACAACAAAGCATGGGATTTCAAGCTGCAAGAAGGCTGAATGCCTTCCTTTGTGTTAAGGCTAGCCAAAGCAGTCCAATCTGAGGACGAGATTCTCAAGACTGCCACATTGGAGCACATTGCCTGGAGAGGAGCATCTAACCCTATTAAGGCTAGTCAAAGCAGTCCAATCCGAGGACAAGATTCTCGAGACTGGCACCTTGGAGCACATTGCCTGGAGAGGAGCATCTAACCCAGTCTCCATTTTGGGATGAAGAAATTGTACTTGCCTGGAGTGGATGTGCCACTCTGAGCTGACCCACCTTGGGACTTCTTGCTGTTTGTGGGGAGGGGCTTGGGGGATAGAGTTGGGGGAGGCTGAAGTCTGACTAGGAAACATTGGGAAACAGGGGGATACATGGGGAAAAAAGACTTTTTATAAAAAAAAAATGTTGAAAGAAAGAAAGGAAGGAAGGAAGGAAGGAAGGAAGGAAGAAAAGAAAGAGAGAAACAAAGAAACAAAGAAAGAAAAAGAAACAGCAGACGTGAAGTGCTAGGAACAGCTCTTGCTCTCACTGGTAGGAATCCCAAAAGTAGACCAACCTAAACAACTGTCATATATATGTAGAGGTCCTAGATGGGTCCCATGCAGGCTTCATCTTATAGCCTATTAGAATTGTATGTGATAAAATCAAGAATTATATATAAGAAAGTCAACTTTAAAAATGCCTTGGAGCTATGTATTTTTTTCTTTTTATTCTCACAGTTAATTGGGCCACTTAGATAACACCGAGAAGCCACACTGAGTTGGCTCTGAAGCTGGTTCCAAGTCTGTGGTAGTTTGAGGTTCGGAAATTGGTGGGAATGTTAACGTGCATTTGCTGTTCCCCACTACTTGCATTTCTCCAGATGGGGCACTGTTAATATTCAAGATTTGTGGCAGTGCACTATTTTAAAACAAATAGAGTACAGCAGTAAAAAGTAACTTTGTCTGCCATATGGCTGTTTATTTCTGAGTGCAGAGCCTAACTGTGAGATCTTCTGCTCTGCAATATGGAACAGCCACGTATTCACACCGGTGCACCTGCTTTCATAGCAAGAGACATTTGCGATGCCATTGAACTTACTGTATTGTGATCTAAAGAATTCCTCATCATTTAAGAGGCTGTGAGGAATGGTCTGGTTTATACGACATGGAAAATGAAATTCTATACTAGAAGCAGTTACCCTTTTAACATATGCATTATTTAAATATGTAAACGAGTTAGGTCAGTGAAAGGATATGGTAGAGAGTGTGACCTGGGCAGAAGCGCCTGTGCTCCAACTTTGCCTGGGACAGGGACTCCTTATATAGCTTTGGGCAGGAAACGACATTTCTCTTTCAAATCGAGTCTACCTTTATAATTGGATTTTTTAAATAATAGAATCACAGAATTATACAATTTAAAAAAATTTCTTAAGTTTGCCTCCTGGAAAAATAAAATGAGGATATCAAATGAAGCCTTTTCTTCTGCTATATAAAGAGTAAATAAAGGAAACAAAAAACAACAAAACAATTGCTGGGCTTAGTAAGTTGAAAGTGCTTTTCCAAACCAGAGATGACACGTTGGAGAGTGTGTCTTCTCCTGTCGCCGAGGAGCCAGAGGAGTAGTCTCCTGGGAGCCCTCACAGGACTCCTGAGTAGTCTCCTGGGAGCCCTCACAGGACTCGTAGTGCTGTGAGAGGTAACCATGCCATTCTAAAAAGATACACAATTTCTCTTGTGTGCTTGCTTATCTACTAACTCTTTAGAGACACTACTGCTGAGACTTCCCATGTATGACTCAAGCCTTTCTACCATCCTTCCAGAGACATCATGCACCATACACAAACCAAGCTTACTTATGGTTTGTGTCATATGAAGCCTTGAGACACCAGAACTCTAAAGATCTAAAATGTTAAACACCAAGCAAGTGTCCAATAGTCTATACTATATGAGAAAATATGGCTTCCTCATAGTGCTGAACTAAGTCCTGTAAAGACCATATCATACTTTCAACAGTAGATTTTGAATCTCATCTTAGTAAAAATGCTTACCCATAACCCTCATTAACGTTATTACTTCTTAAAGTGATTTATTTATTCCTGACAGATATATAGTATTTTGTGGGAGCATCTGTGTGCCCCTTTCTGCTCACCAATTTTGATGACAATGATGGGAGCCCTAAGCGAAGTCATCAGGAAGTGCTGGGAAATGACAGTGAGATTTCCATGCACTGCCAAGGAAAGTACCACAGATATGCCACAGTCATGACAAGAATTTATTCTTTGACAGGGGTCAAAAGTTAAGGTGTCTAAAGGAGTTAGTTCTTTCTGACATTCAGGATTACTCTGTTTCTTCCCTTTCTTCTAGATTCTGATGACAGGTGGCACACCAGAGTGACCTAGGAAGAGTGAGTTTTAAAGTGTAAATTCCTCCATTTGATTGTCTTATAGACAATCCTATAGGCCTTTCCCTTGATTGATGGTTGTTGTGGGAAGGCCCATCCCACTGTGCTGATGCTGTCACTGGGCAGATTATCCTGATTATATAAGACATAAAGCTGAATAAGCCATGGAGAATAGGCTAGTAAGCAGAATTTCTTTTTATTGTGCCATCTCTTTGGATCCTATTCCAGTTTTTGGCTGTAAGTTCCCACTCTAATTTCCTTAGTGATGAACCACACTCTGTAAGTCAAATAAAGCTTTAGAGATTCCACAGACTTCCCAGATATTTTCCATCTCTGCTTCCTGTTTTATGATAGAAAAATTGTAATCACATCAGCTAGAAGGTAGGGGTAGGATCATCAGTAGTTCAAGGTTGACCTTGGCTATATGGTAAAATATAAGGCAAATAGAGCTATATGAGACAGTATCTAAATCCAATAATTAAATTCACAAGTACACACTGTTGATACATATTAAAATATATAAAATTAGGCATTTTCATAAATATTTATAAAGTGAATATTTGAGAAGAATTACAATGAAGAAATGATGCAATCATATTAATTATAATAGTTGTACATAATCTTAAAACTCTGAAACAAAAAGGGCATTGTGGGACTAGAGAATTATCTCAGCAGTTTGGAGCAGCTACTACTCTTGGAATTAACAACAGTTGGGTTCCCAACATCTGAAGCTAAAGACTTTTCATTATCTGCAACTCTAGGTCCCTGGGCTTTGATATCATCTTCTGGCCTATCGTGGAACCTGCTGTTTTGAACACACACACACACACACACACACACACAGAAAGAGAGAGACAGAGACAGAGACAGAGAGTTTAAATAAATCTTAAATAGAACTTTGCAAGAGGAAAAGTGTTTGCTGCTATTGTCTATGTACTTCTTCCTTCTAACAACAGAAGTTATACGTAGACATTATCCTAATACTGGTTATTTTCTTAATATTTCAGAACATTAATTCATCCTCAAATACTAGTTTATTTCAGGAACTGACATTCTCTGCAAAGGTTGATTTGCAAATATTCTAAACTCTGCAGCCCATAGTTCCATCTACTGAACTTAACCACTGAAACAAAATGTTAGACTATGAGTGAAAGAATAAGTGTGTCTGTATTCTAACAAAATGATTGACAGAGCTTGGAACAGGCCAGCTTTAACCTTTTAAGCTGTTGTCTAATTTGTTTCTTGGGGGTTCTTGGGGGGCTGGTATTACATAAACAAAACCATAGCCTAATATTTTTCTTCTTTTTTGAGATTATGTTTGTAAAATATGTGCTTTGAAGTGGTAGTGTATTTTCCCATCATAGTTGTTTAATATCATATTGCATACATACTTCATTATTCATTTCTCATTCTAATGTTGGTGAGTGATTTCTTAGAATTTTAGAACAGTGCTGCTGGAATTCTTGTATATGAATTAAGACTTGAATGTGATAATTTTTTGCTTGTATATAATTACAACGTAATTAGTGGGCCATAGGGCATTAATAACTATGAATGTACTTAATAATGCTAATCAATCTATTTCCCAAAGTGGCTGGACTGAGAAACACTACCATCAGAAATGTCAACCTCATCTTTTATCTGACATGTTAATACAGCTTCCATGCTTATTTAAAAACAAAATTTTCATGATATATTTGTTAATTTCATAATATACAGCCATTTTGAAAATTTTTAATCTTATTTATTACTTTTACTTTTTTATTATGTATAAAGACTCAGTTTTTATCCATGTATCACCTGTTCAAACTCCCTTCCCTCCTCTTACATCTTCCTGTCACTCTCTCTTCTCATCTCTTTATCTCGTCCCCAGCAAGGGCAGGAAGTCCCAAGATCCCAAGGTAGCTTAGTTCAGCATCCACTCCTGGCAGATCCACTTTCCTCATCCCAATATCAGGACTGGATCAGATGTTCCTTTGGAAGAAATGGGCTCCAAGGTGCCAGTCCAAGGTGCTTCAGAACCCATGATATTCAGTGGTTGTTCTTTGCAGCTTGGGAATGCTTTGCTTGTTGTTTAAAGTCCACTAATGAGTGAATACATTCCCTGCTTATTTTTCTGGGTTTGAGATACCTCGCTCAGGAGGATATTCTTCAAATCAATTTGCCTGCAAATTTTAGGATATCATTTTTTTCTTACTGCTGAGTAGCACTCCATTGTGTAGATGTACCACAGTTTGTTCATTCATTCTTCAGTTGATCGAAATCTAGGTTGCTTTCAGGTTCTTGCTTTACGAATAATGCTGCTATGAACATAGTTGAGCTAATGCCTTTGGAGTGCAAATGTGCATCTTTAGGGTATATGCCCAGAGGTGGTATTACTGTATCCTTGGAGAGATTGATTCCTAGGTTTCTGAGAAACCACCATACTGCATTCCAGAGTGGCTGAACAAGCTTACATTCCCACCAACAATGGAGGAGTGATCCCCTTGCTCCACAACCTCTCCAGCATAGGCTGTCATCTGTGCCTTTAATCTTAGCCATTCTGACAGGTATCATGTGGTATCTCAAAGTTGTTTTGATTTGCATTTCTCTGATGGCTAAAAATGTTGAGCACTTTTTCAAGTGCCTTTCAGCCATTCGTAATTCTTCTGCTGAGAATTCCCTTTTAAGCTCTGAACCCCATTTTTTGATTGGGTCATTCAAGGTTTTGGGCTCTAGTTTCTTGAGTTCTCTATATATTTTAGAGATCTGTCCTATGTCACTTGTACAATTGATGAAAATCTTTTTCCATCCTGTAGGCTGTTGTTTTGTCTTATTGACTATGTCCTTGGCTTACAGAAGCTTCTCAGTTTCAGGAGGTTCCATTTATTGATTGTTGGTCTTAGTGTCTGTGCTACTGGTGTTATATTTAGGAAGGGGTCACCTGTGCCAATGCATTGGAGAGTATTTCCCACTTTCTTTTCTATCAAGTTCAGTGTGGGTGAGTTTATGCTGAAGTCTTTGATCCACTAGGATTTGAGTATCCTGCAAAGTAATAGGCTTGGATCTATTTGCATTTTTCTACACAATACCATCCCACTGTGCCAACACTATTTGTTAAAGATACTATCTTTTTTCCATTGAGTATTTTGGGCCTCTTTGTCAAAGATCAGGTGTTCATAGGTTTTTGGGTTAATGATGGGCTCTTTAATTCAATTCCATTGATGTACAAGTCTATTTATATGCCAAAACCAGGCTGTTTTTAATACTGTAATACCATAGCATAACTTGAAGTCTGGGATGGTTATGCCTCCTGAGCTTCTTTTGTTGAGCAAAATTGTTTGGCAATTATGGCTTTCCAGTTATTCTAAGTGAAACTGATTATTGTTCTTTTAATAACTGTAAAACGTTGTGTTGGGATTTTTCACAGGAATTGCATTGACTGTGTAGACTGCTTTTAGTAGGATTACCATTTTTACTATGTTAATCCTACATATCCAGGAACATGGGAGGTATTTCCATTTTCTGATATCCTCTTCAATTTCTTTTTTCAGTTATTTAAAGTTTTTGTCAAACAGATCTGGTATTTCTTTGGTTATAGTTACACCAAGGTATTTAATGCTATTTGCAGCTATTATAAAGGGTGATGTTTCCCTTATTTCTTTTTCAGCCCTTTCATCTTTAGTGTATAGGAGGGCTACTGATTTCTTTGAGTTAATCTTGTATCCTGATACATTGCTGATGACATTTATCAGCTGTAGAAATTCCCTGGTAGAATTTTGTGGGTCACTTATTTAAACAATCATATCATCTGCAAATAGAGATAGCTTCACTTCTTTTCCAATTTGTACCCCCTTATTCTCCTTTTGTTCTCTTATTGCTTTAGCTAAAACTTCAAGAACTACATTGAATAGATAAGGGAAAAGAGAACATACTTGTCTAGTTCCTGATTTTAGTGGCATTGTTTGAGTATGTCTCCATTTAGTTTCGTGTTAGCTGTTGGTTTCTTGCAAAGTTAAACCCTTTAACTTTGCCTTTATTATATTTAGATATTTTCCCTATATTCCAGATCTCTCCAGGATTTTTATTATAATGAAATGTTGGATTTTGTCAAGGACTTTTTCAGTGTCTGAGGATACGGTCATGTGGTATTTTTCCTTCAGTTTGTTTATATGATGGATGACATTTATGGTTTTTCATGTGTTGAACTATCTCTGCACTTCTGGGATGAAGCCTACTTTATTGTGGTGGATGATATTTTTTATATGTTGTTGTATACGGTTTGCCAGAATTCTGTTGAGAATTTTAGCATCAATATTCTTGAGGGAAATTGGTCTGTAATTCTCTTCCTTTGTTGCATCTTTGAGTGACTAGAGAGTTACGGTAGTTGTGGCCTCATAAAAAGAGTTTGGCAATATTCTTTCAGTTTCTACTGTTGAAATAATTTGAGAAATATTGGTACTACTTCTCTTTTGAATGTCTGGTAGAAGTCTGCAGAAACCTTCTGGGCCTGGGCTTTTATTACTTGGGAGGCTTTTAATGATAGCTTCCATTTTCTTTAAGGTTATAGGTATGTTTATGTCTTTAATCTGATCTTGATTTAATATTGGTAACTGGTACCTATCCAAAAAACTGTCCATTTCTTCTAGGCTTTCCATTTTTGTGGCGTATAGATTTTCAAAGTATAACCTGATTATTCCCTGGATTTCTTGGGGGTTTGTTGTTATGTCTCCCTTTTCATTTCTTATTTTGTTGATTTGGATACCCTTACTCTGCTTTTTCATTAGTTTGGATAAGGGTTTAACTATCTTGTTGACTTTCTCAAAGAACCAACTCTTTGATTTATTGATTCTTTTTATTGTTCTTTTTGTTTCAGTTGTATTGATTTCAGCTCTAAGTTTGATTATTTCCTGCCATCTACTCCTTTTATGTGAGATTCCTTCTACTTGTTCTAATGTTTTCAGCTGTGTGTTAGTTCTCCAGTGTGGGATTTCTCTAGGTTTTTCTTATGGACATCTAGTGCTATGATTTTCCTCTTACGACTGCTTTGATTTTGCCTCATAAGCTTGAGAACATTGTGGATTCATTTTCGTTAAATTCTAGGAAGATGTTGATTTTTTCCTTAATTTCTTCCTTGACCCAGAGGTAGTTTAGTTGAGTGATGTTTACTTTCCATGAGTTGGTAGGGTTTCTGTGATTTTTGATGTTGTTGAACTCTAACTTTAGGTCCTGGTAGTCTGATATGATACAAGGGATTATTTTCATTTTTTGTATCTGTTGATATTTGCTTTATGACCAATTATGCGGTCAATTTTAGAGAAAGTTCTATGTGGTGATGAGAAATATTTATATTCCTTTGAGATGGGTGGAAGCTTCTGTAAATTTCTATTAAATATATTGCATCATAACCTCTGTTTGAGTCCGTATTTCTTTTTTGAGTCTCTGTCTAGTTGACCTCTGCAAGGGTGAAAGTGGTATATTGAAGTCTCCCACTATTTGGGTATGAGAATTGATGGTGGGATTTGAGCTTCATTAATGATTCTTTTACATAGATAGGTGCCCTTATATTAGGGGCATAAGTATTAAAGATTGAAATCTCATCTTGATTGATTTTTTCCAAAGATGAATAAGTAATGCCCATCCTGGTCTCTTTTAATTGATTTTAGTTTGAAGTCTACTTTGTTAAATATTAGGATGGCAACACCAGCTTGTTTCTTAGGGCCATTTGATTGGAAAATCTTTTCCCAATCCTTTACTCTCAGTCTCTGTCTGTCTTTAAAGTTGAGATGTGTTTCTTGTATGTAGCAGAAGGATAGCTTCTGTATGTGTCCATCGTGTTAGTATGTGTCTTTTTAAGGTGAAATGAATCCACTGATATTAAGGGATATTAGTGATCACTGATTGATATTTCCTGTTATTTTTGATGGTAGCTTGTATGTACTTTGGGCTTTTCTTCTGTGGGATTATTGATTGCTTGTAGTTTCATGGGTGTATCTGGGATCCTTAGACTGGAGTTTTCCCTTTAATACTTTCTGAAGGGCTGGAATTTTAGATAGGTATTGTTTAAGTCTGACTTTATCATAAAAGATCTTGTTTACTCCATCTATGATGATTGATAGTTTTTCTAGGTATAGTATTCTAGGTTGGCAGCCATGCTCTTTTAGTGTCTTTATAACTACTGACTAAGACCTTCTTGTTTTCATTTTTTCCATTGAATAATTAAGTGTTATTCTGATGGGTCCGTTTCTAAAAGTCAGCTGGCCCTTTTTTTCCAACTCTTAATATTTTTTCTTTGTTCTGTATGTTTTGTGGCTTCATTATTATGTGGAGAGCAGACTTTTATTTCTTAATACAGTAGACTGATGAACAGCTCAAACAAAATCTTTATCTGACATGTTCAAGTTGTGCTTCCTATATGTAATCCAATGTGAAATTTACTAACTTTCAGGTTTTTTTCCAACTATTTTACTTTTCCTTCAGCTTCTAGACAAAATAAGTTTCTAAAATTAGAAGAAAATTGAGGATATACATTAATTTTTCTGAATCTTTTATTACCACTTTGTTGTGAGGATAGCTTTGATGATATACTTTGTTTAAAACTTGCTGTCACATGAGCACAAGCAAACTAAAGTTTGTGTCAAATATTGTCTTATCATCTGTGAATAATTAGCATGACTGAGAATAGTGCTCTTCATTATCCAGTGCTGTTTAACATTTTCTCTAGATTGGTTCTTTATGTGTCCTGGTTCTAGTTTGACCTGATAAAACATTCAAACAGTAAGGTTAATTTAAAAAAATAAAACAGAAGGACAAGATGTAGTGGTGGGTCAGATTGTAAAAAGCTTGCCAAGTAAGTACAAGGACCTGTATTTGATTTGTAGAATCTACATAAAAGCCAGGTAGGGCATGTGCATGCATGTATAGATTAGACATGGGGTAAGGAAGGTGAGCAGAAATTGGTAGATCCCTGAGGCTGATTGACTAGTCAGTCCAGATGAATTGTCAAACTGCTGCTTTAACAAAGAGCCTGTAACAAAAAGAAAAATAGAAAAATGGTGGGGAGTTATAGGGGAGGATATTGAACATTGATGTCTGAACTTTATATATGCATAGGCAAAAATACCTACCCACACGTGCATACTCACACATATATCATACACTAATACACACACAGACTCATCATGTGTACATATACACACACACACACACACTAAAACCAAAAATAATTAAATCTAAATTCTATCCATTTAGGGAAACAATGAAAAACTAGGAAGGAAAACAGGTACATGATGACGTAAATGATGAAAGTAATATAACACAATAGATTTCCTATTTATCTTACAAGAACAGAACAAAGAAACATAACAAATTAATTATCACCTCTAGCAAGTTTTAAAACTTGGAAAATATAATTGCAAATTACGAAATAATGTCTTTCTACTTTATAAATTTTATTTTAGAAGGTAGCTATTCTCTGTGTAGACCTAGTGGCCTGGAACTTGCTCTGTGGACCAGGATGCCCTTGAACTCAGAGAGATCTGCCTGCTTCTGTCTCTCAAGTATTGGGATTAAAGACAGGTACCATCACTTTGTGGTCATAATGTTTATTTTTTAAAAGAAATAAAGGAAGAAATAAAGGAGAACTCTCAAAGATGAAAAAAGCTATGAGATGTTAACCAAAAGTGTTAAAGGATACTGAAGCCACATCTTTAATTTAAACTTTTATCAGAAGAAATATGTATTGGTCTTTGACATATAGATTAGATAAAATGCCAACAATGTGACACAGAAAAAGAAGGCTGTTTAGACTAACACCTATGCCCTGAAAAAAAATGAAAGATGTTTGTCACATACACACTTTCATAATGGTAAACAATGAAGAATATCATCGCCTCTAACAAACAATATCCTAACTAGGCCCAAGTTCAATAAGAAGTACAGACATAAAAAAATGAGCTTCTCTCACTGTACTGTGTAGTTGCACAAATTTGGATGATATGAAAAGAAGACTCCGAGCCAAATATTGGGGGAAGGCTGAAATATCAGAGAGAGGAAATACCACCACAGTCAATTCTCACTCTTCTGTCCTGCAACTTCCTCACCTTCACTCCTGGTCACTTCTGCCAGTTGCTTCTGCACTGCTGAGTTCCTAAGAGGCCTTGTATACCCTTCTCGACAGCTGTATCTCATCCAGGTTACTATTAAAGGCATGAACTACTCTATTTGTAGCTAGCCTTGAACTCACAAAAACAGAGAAATTTCTGTCTCTGGAGTTATGGGATTAAGGGTATAGGTCACCATATTTACCCTGTGCTGGGATTAAAGGTGTGTGCTATTAAATCTCAGCTGTTTGTCCTTGTACTCAAGGGTTAAGAAATTTCTGAACTGTCTGCCTAGAGTTTGACTGTGTGCTGTCTCTCCAATAATTCGGGTTTTATTAAATATGTAATATATCATCACAGTACTGTTTTAGTTTGGAAGATTTTTAAAAAGTTTTAATCTAAGACAAGCTTTATGCATATATTGCAGAACACATTTAGACAAATGGCTGCAGGAATCTCTACAGAACAGAAATCTAGCCAACACTGAAGAATTGTGAAGATGAGAATGTCCTGAGGTTCTGTTGACACTGAGACAAAATCATACTCAGATCAGTTCTAATTCCACAGTGTTTCTGTAATATGTCACAATTTTTTATAAAATCATTAAAAAATAGAAAAAGAAAATAAACAGATTAAATATGGGGAGATAATTTGTATTAAATGACTAATTTTCTTAAGTCTCAACTATAAAGCTGTTAGATCAAAGGAAAACAAGTGATATTTTATTTTATTTTAGTAGTTATTGCAAAAGTGAGCATATTCCGAATGGAATTCAGTTGAAATCAGCATGCATTTTGATAACCAGCCAAGTAATTTGTATGTAACAATGCTTACATGTATATGGTCATGTCTGTGTCTGTCAATGTTTGTTGAGGTCTGTGGCTCCTCTTTATCATTGAAGACTATGTGACTGCCTAGGGTCTGAACCACTCCCTTGGTCTATGTTAGAATCAAAGGGACCATGTTGCTGCTTGGCCCATGACAATCTGAAAAACCTACTTTGCCACCAAGAGCCATGGTGACATCTGGGCCCAAAGTGCTACTGCTGGCCATGTGTGGGTCCATTGTCCTACATCTGAGGTCTGTGTTGGTATCTGTTGCCTGTGTTACCACAAGGGCCCACATGAACCATATGTTGAACCATGTGTTAAAGTATGAGGGCTATGCTGAGCTGACCCTACCCCTCATCTGCCCTGGGATAACTGACCTGAAGATCATGACACTAGAGAACTGGTCTTGCCCGTAATAGAAAAGTGCCTCCTCCCCTAAATACACACTTAAGAAAGCTGGCGCCACTTTTCATCTGAGAGTAGTAGTCCATAGGTTCAGTCTGACCAACTCAGATACCACTGAGACACACATCCAAGATTTTGAGTTGCACTGCTTAACATCTACCTATGACTTGCTAGAGTGCATGAAGAGACTGGCCCTTTGAAACCACATTCCAGTATCTCCATGATTCATGACTTGGGGCAACCGCAGAATATCTGAGAAAAGTTTCAGTGAAGGTTCAGTATTGATGGTGTAACAGAAGCCACAGACCTTGAACCTGACTTGAACCAAAAGCTGTTTGGACAAAAGGGTTTACTGAGTGATATAATGCAGCTCCCAATGCCACTAAGACAATAAAAAGGCCGGAAAAAGAGCAGAGAAGTGAGTTTTGTTTGTTTGTTCTCTAATTAGTATTCTTACTTGTATTGAAGAACAAGAGAAGCACCTCCATTTTTTGAGCTGAGATCCCTGAACCCCAGCTTGAAACAGGCCTGAGCACTGCTGAGTACAAAGTACAAACCATAGATAGTCTAGGGGCAATCTGATAGCAGCTAATTAAACATAGAATGTCCCAGTAATGGTATAGCCTGGGGCCATTTGATAACCACTGAATGTCTCAACCCAGGAGATAGTCTAAAGAAGAAGGTTTGACAAACAACCACCAAACATAACAGAGGAAGTCTGGAAAGTCCCCCCTAAATGATCTAATCAGAATTATACCCATACTAAGACCCCTAACTGATGTATAACCCTGTGGTTTTAACCTTTAAAACCCAATTTGCAGAGGGGTGAGTGCCTCCTCTGGCCACAGTCATGCCTCTGCACTGAATGAGGTCCTTGTAGCAACTTGCATTTTAATAAACCTTTCTTTTGCATATTTGAGAGTTTACATGTCTGGTGGTCTCTTCGGGGATCCCTTCACCAGGGCACCACAGTATTTTAATTTTTATCTTATTTTTATTATCTTTATTTTAGATTTTCTTTGTGGGGAGAGGGACAATACAAGGGTAAAGGGTAAATTTTGAGGGACTGGAAAATGAGTGCGATTAGTATGCACAATTTGAGATTCCTAAAGAATCAATTTAAAATCAAGTTTTAAAAAATGTATTTGTGAGCTTTGCATGGTCCTTGAGAAAGACTTTTTGTTTGTTTGTTTGTTTGTTTTTTCTGTGTTATCTGTTGAGTGTTGGACTTAGGACTTAGTTGAAATTTCCTCTTCTGAATGGTAGCTCTTTAAGAGTCAAAAATTTCTAAATAAAGTCTCCTTAAGATCCCAGACATTCTTTTCTTTTTAATTTTTAGAAGGAAGAGTCTATTTGGCCTAAATTTGCAGAGTAGGAGTCCATAATGATAGAGATAGAAAAGGCTTGGCAGCAGGCAACAAGCACAAAGGGTCCAGAGATTACATTTCTATTCTATTCAGGAGGGAGAGAGAGAGAGAGAGAGAGAGAGAGAGAGAGAGAGAGAGAGAGAGAGAGAGAGAGACAGAGAGACAGAGACAGAGAGACAGAGAGAGAGACAGAGAGACAGAGAGAGAGACAGAGGCAGAGAGACAGAGAGACAGAGACAGAGACTATCTGTTTTAAAGTTATAAACCTTAAAGTCCTGTCCCATGTGACAAACATCTTCCATCTAGGTTCCAGAACACCTTGAAGAATACCAACAACCCAGGGAACTGAGTGCTCCAGTTCATGAACCTGTGGGAGACTTTTCTCATTCAAACTGTCAAGACTGGGTTTCATAAAGACTTTCTTATTACAAGAATAGGCTCTAAGAAAATCATGAGAGTGGGGAATCAGTTGCCAAACTATCCAGCTAGAAAACCTGCCTTGTCTTAAAGCTGATGCTCTTAATTGGTCTCTAAGTTCTAGTTTGTCAGCTATTTATACAATTTTCAGAGGTAGCAAAAGAGAAGCCCCTGACCCCAACTGAGATACCCAGAATTTACAAAAACAAACAGTAGATTTTCCTCTCCCTGTGTGGTTTTAAATAATAACATATCTAAATTAAAAAAACAACAACAACAACAAACTAACAGCTTACTTCCCCCATTCTGTCCACAACAAGATTCTGCCTCTACTTCTTAGCCTTAGCTTCAAACCTCTAAACAAATCATGGTGCCTCTGATTGCCACTAGGTCTTAAGATGCCTCTCTCAGATTAAATAAGGTCTCCTATTGCTGTTGAGGTTGATCTGAATTTTTATTTGTTATTTCTATCTGCAAACTCAGTTAACAGAAGAATCCAAAAATTCTTAAAGGAATAAAAAAAGTTTTTTAAGACTCAGGAAGTACCAATTCATAGAATTTAGGAAGTCACTGAAACTAATGAGAGAACCATATCCCTTCCTACTGATGCTACATAAGTAGTAAGGTCAGCTGAGGAGACTCAGACCAGCCAAACTGTCTAAATAAGACACTCTAATATTTTTGGCTACCTGTAATTCAGGGAGATAACTCCCAGGTTCCAGTTTAATGATCCATCATCCATGTGGGGATGGGCTTTATGCTAGAGCGGTCTTTGGGTCTGCCCTATTCCTGTTACATCTAAATTCATTGGTTCAAGAAGATAGACATGGGTGGTATTGTTACTTTGGTTTGTTGTCAGCTCCTTATCAGGGATAAGTAGTTTTGTGTTCTCGTGGACCTAGGAACCATGCCACCTAGTTGTCTCTTTGTTAAGTTTGTGTTGAAACATGTGTTCAGTGTGATGTTATTTGGGGATAGTAGTTGGGGTGAGTAGATCATAGAGATAGAACTTGGACTAGTGCACTCATTAGAAAAGAGGAGCTTGTGGAGTTAACTCACCATTTCAACTGAATAAATTTAAGATAATAAAATTAAGATAAATTTGATCTTGGTTGTTAGAAGATCTGAAACTATGCATAATATGTTTGTGTAGGTTAAAATTCTATCATCTGGTATTTACTATAACAAGCCACTAAGCCAAGATGTCCTAACATCAAATATTTTAGAAGGATATTTCAGTCTTGCAATATAGTAATATTTGATTTATCTATGGTCCACATCAAGATTTTCAAAATAAAGATAGTTAATCTTACTTTAAATGAAATAAATAAATAAATAAATAAGGGGGAACAGCTCATATAGGACAAAAATGACCAAACTTGTCTCAAAAAAAAAAAAATGTGTTATCTGGAGAAGTCTGTGGTTTAGCAAAAATGTAAGAGTATTTCAGACTGAAACATCATGTTTACAAAAGAAAAACAGTTGAGTACACTGTAGAACTAAAGGCCCCTGAGGCAATTTAGTAGGTATGTTACACAAGGCAGGAGAAAGCAATACTCAAGGGGCCTTCACAAATATAAAAAAAAAAGAAACAGAAAATAACCAAATGAACAAAGAATAAAAAGTTTAGTGCTGTTCTATATTTAACACCAAGCCATGATGGAAGAAGAAGAAACTAATAAAATTTGCATTTTACTTTTGTGTAGAAAAAAGCTGCAAGACTGGAGTTTTTAATAAAAACCAGTTAAATGGTATAATATTATAATAATATATAATATCACTGTTTGCAAAAATTACATATTCAAAAAAATTCGAAGTGCAGAGGTGAAAGTAAAGTTAGAAAATCAACTTTTGTGGTCGTTGAGCACATATCAGTCATTTTCTATTAAAGTCAATACACTGTTGTAGTAAGTTTCCCAGCACCTGTTTGGGGCCAGACGTTTGCACCTGGCTCATGGCGGAGGTTTGGAACTTGGTCCAAGTGGTGGCTTTTGTCCCCCAAAGAAATGAATCAGACACTTATATTGCTTCATACTGTTTGGCTTATGTCTTAAGCACATTACTAGCTAGCTCTTTCATCTTAAATCAACCCATTTCCATTAATCTACCCACCACATGGCTCACCTGGATTCCTACATGCTTCTTCTTCAGGGGATGGATGGAGACTGACCAACTCCACCCTTTCCTACCTGCCTGCCCTCTGATTCTCCACCCACTTCTACGGTGCTGTGCATAGGCCAAAACAGTTCCTTTATTTACATCATACAAAGAACATTTCCACCACAATACACTTAAAAACAGGCCATCTAAATAGCCAGATACAGAGAAAACAGCAATGTAGAATTATCAGTAAATACTATGATTAGTGAAAATAATGTAGAAAGATTGAACATCTTTTATTTGTTAGCATAAGCTCATAAACCTAAGATGAAGGATGATAGACCATTTTATGGAATAAACAGAGTAAGAAAGGTTTGTGGTAAGACTAAAGAAGCCATAGGGTGGAGACATTGTCTTTATGCTCTATTACTTTGCTTTGAGTAGATATGAAAATATGTCTATTTTCAGATAGCACACCAACAAAAGAAGAAATGCCATCATTGTTTAACTTGTCCATCAATGGGCATTTTAGAACTTATTACAGATGCACAGGTGAAAGTTACTTAAAAAAAAATTGGTAACCCCCAAAGTATGGTCTTATGAGGTGTCCTGGCAAGTAGGTAAAAGGTTGAGTGAAGTTGTGCTTCATTTATGCAGATCTTGAACAGTAATCATCCATGTCAATGTGGATTTTTTTAGTGATATAGATATTTTGGGGTAGTACATTTCTAACCCGTTTTCTCCTTCATTATTCCATTCTTCTCATGAGCTGCAGTCTTTTGAATCTGAAGAGGCCTACTAGGAACAGAAAGAACTTATGATAACCAATTGTTTTTGGAATTCAAGAGAAAAATGATTACTTAGGGTTAGGGTTAGGGTTAGGGTCCAATAGATCATGAAGGGGAAAACACACTTTCTATCAATTGCTTCTTTATACCACCTCCTTCATCCATAAAAAATATCCCATCCTCTTCTTTATCAAATATACCTGATATCTTAAAAACTACTGTGAATATGCTCCTTGGATATTCCTCTTGTTTATTTCCTCTTGTAAGAACACTCTTATGTGACCAAGTTTTTACAGGGCAAACAGCTTAGGCTCAGTTGCATGTCTTATCAGTCATAGCAGGGGTGAATGCAACTGTCCTCAGAGCCTCCACACAATCATCCTGAATATTTTCTACTCTTAGGTATCTCAATATATTCTGTAGCCCATTGCCTATTGTCAGGGTGTCCCTGTAGTCCTGTAGTAGACTACATTGATTAAGGAAGCACAAAAGCTCATAAGACTTATAGGAAAATGGCCATCTAAAAAATTGTACAGTGAGCCCCCTTTCAGTTAACCTTCTAAAATTAAGTAAGTTTAATCAGCTCAATTTACTAGGTAAGAAATTAAAAATTCCATTATCATGAAATGAAAAATAATTTCTTAAATTAAATCTTGATTGAAGACATCCATTTAGTTCCTATTATTTCTCATATTCTCCTCTGAACAGAAAATATGAGTACCCAATTGTGACAAAAAATGGACATTTATAAGTTCAGGAAACTTGTATCCATCTCATATGTCAGAAGAACAAGGTATTAAGAATTTTTAATCAAGCTAGTCTCTCAGAGCATACAGGTAATCTCAGTCTTTAGGAGACTATGGCAGGCATTGGAGAGTAGCCTGGTCTAGATGATATTAAATGCTGTGGGCTACATAGTAAACTCTTATCTAATAACAAAAAAGAAAGCTGAATAAATGAAAAAATATTAGAAAATATACTACAATTATATCAGAAAGACATACAAAGAGGTGTACACAATCCCTCATTTTAGAAAGGATTAAAACATAAATAAGTCTCATTAATTTTTTGAGTATCAAGAATTAGTGACCTCAGGGAAGTATATTAGGGACAATTGTTAAGTGCCAGTTTTTTCTTTGCAAGAGTAAAAATGCACAAAATTATATATAAATATACAAATAGATAAAAATAAATATCTATATAAATAACATTATATGTAATGAATAGTCAGATAATTATAGCTACTAAAAATTCCAAAATATAAATTTATATGAAGAATTCTTTTATGGTTGACTACTTTTCAGTGAAGATTGAATCAGTAGCAGGATGTGTGCTTTAGTGTTTAAATGTACTTGAATAATCCCTATAATCTCTGCTGTTTTCTAAAAGCTAAAAAAACAAAAATATTACTTAGCTGAGTGTATGCATGAAAACATGGACACAGGTATTCTTCAGTTTACACAGTTAGCAACATAAAATCAAATTATGGTCACTAGTGTTGTTTGTTAATAAATTATTCTCAGTAGATATTTATGCATTTCAAAAGAAAAAAATTAAGACAATGGAAAGCATATCTTTAAACAAATAATATGTAATGAAATTTAAAGATGTAAAAGTTAAGTAACCCTTAGCAAAACAAAAATGATCAATAAATTAGACAAATATAGAACATTTTACATTTACTATTTGGAGAAAGCAAAATAACATGCCCTCTAAAAAACAGGATTTATAATGCGTGGAAATAGAACAAAATAGCCTAAAATTAAATTGTTTTAATTTAAAAATGATTAACTAATAATACAAGTAAGACATCTAGCAAATCTTACTGTCACTTCAGCCTAGCCTCATAGGCACATCAATTGAATATGCTCATTACATTGTTTCCCCGTAGTGGCCTCTTTCTTCTTCCCAACACACCTTTTCAGGATGGTTTTATCTGTAAGTCAGGGTGGGATTTCAATCTCGTACTTCACATTACCTATCCTATTAATATCATAAGACTTTGTACTTTCTTTTTAATAAGACATGAGGTGAACTTTAATTATACTATGGTATTTTTATTCTCTTTGAAGTATTCAAACCCCTTTTGACCTCACGTATTGCCCAGTCTATGTCATCCACCTTGTAATTGGGTTTCTGTAGCAGAAATTTTAAGGCTATCAAATATCTCAGTGGAAATTTTGATCTGATTGTGCATCTGATATATTTCAAAAGCACCTCCAGTTGTCCTTTGTGATCATGAGTGTGGTTAAGCTACAGTTGCACTTTTGTTTGTTGTCATGTTCCTTTCTAGTTTAGCACTAATCAATATGCATAACCTGCATGATCAGGTTACTCTGCCACCTATCTTCTCATATTATCTAATTCTTAGAATACCCTGTAGAGAGCATGAGGATGGTCCATATCCCAGAAGCCTTCTATGGAAGACGTTTAGTTAGAAAAACTCCTTTGAAATGGTGCATGTCTTTCCCATTCTAATTTAAGTTCTTAAATGATTTGATTGACAATGAAAGTACAAGCCATCTCTGACCTCTGGCCTTCCCACTGATTTCTCCATCAAGAGAAAATACTGTGCTAGAAGAAACTAACTGCAGTAGTTATTTGTCCTATGGTTATGAACAAATACCTTACCAAGATAAACCAAAGAAAACAAAGGGAAAACACTTGAGGAAAGAAAACTATTTTGGCAACTAGTTTGAGGATGCTATCAATCCCTGTTAGGCAGTGTTCTGGTCTAAGCATGTTGAAGCTCTGGCAGCATGAGTGTCAGGCTGTTAACATCTCTGTAGACCAGAGACAAAGAAGACAGAAGCTGGTGTTCACAGGCCTTTCTCCATTTCTTATTTTACTCTGACAGGACGCTAGCCCATGGGATAGTGGCACCTACATTCAGGGAGTTTCTTGTCTTCCCAGTTAATCCTATCAACAGCTCTTCTGAGAGTTCCAGAAATGTGTATGCCTGACTACTGCCCCAGAAATTTGCTAATCCAATGAAGTTTGCATTCCAAATCTCCAATGACTGCTTTTTACAATGATCATTTTCTAATCCCTGTCACAGTTCATCAAGATGTTAGCACAGGATATCATGCTCACTATTTCTACTTCGCATTTTGAGGTAATAATTACAAACGTTAATGACAATAAAAATATTATCTTACTTCCTCTCATTTTAAAGTGATGAAGAAGCAATGTAACATTTGATAAGAAGAGCAAAATTACAAACAAAGGTAATTTACATTATAATCATAAGGGGGGGCTTAGTAAAATACTGAACTACATAGCTCCATTGGTAGAAAGAAAGGTTATTCAAAATCAAACTGCCAAGGCTGTTTTGCAGGGAGCAAAGGGAATGGGACAAAAGTAGAAGAAGTCTTTCCAGTTTTAAGATGACAGGTAGGAGTTAGGGATTGGAGCCACTTAGGGTGTGTGTGAATCAGAATAGCTAGGGATCTAACTAACATGGGGACTTTGTCTGTTGCAGGCTGGTTTGTACTAACTGGAAAGTAGATGTTCTTGGGTAGAGATGCTGGAAGAGAGCAGATGGGGAAATAGTGGCTTGTCCTGACAAATTGAATTCTGCTTCACAAGGTTTTTAAGTATGCTAGTTTGGAGTGTTTACCTCCTAGCAATCCTTTTGTTTACTTAAGAGTCCAGCCTGAGCCATGCCCATTGTTACTCAGGAGATTGCCAACAGCACTGACATTTTGGGAACATGTTTTGAGCCTAACAGTAATTTTCTTGACAAAATTGTAGACATAAGTGAAACTCAGATATACTGAGTTGTGAATTGCAGAATAGAAAATAAAAGAGCATAAAGCCAGCTTAGTCTGAATCATCTTGCTTGTATGTATATTCTCAATACTGACCATATACATGGTACTAAACAATCAGTTGGTGTGCTCCTCCATGACCAAAACTATTTGTCATTTCTCAGAGTTTCTATTCCCTGTATATCTCTGTATCAGGGTGAGGTCTCCTGAACTTTCCTTCATCCATGTTAGCATGTCCATTGTTACTACTCTTGTTCAGTTCAAATTTGAGCAGTCAGGTTGGTGAGAGGTATGGGTATAAATTCTTACATTATTGCATGGACTCCAGTTAGTATATAATAAAAACCCAGAACCAGATATTGGGGAAAAGCTGGAATATCAAAAAGAGCAAACAGACCACAGTCAATTCTCACCCAGTATATTTCTCAGACTAAAAACAGTAAGTGCTGTCTTGAAGAGTCCTCAGCCTGACAGATTTCACCTAAAGAATGTATAAATTTCTATCTTTCCCATATACATATATATTATTCTAATACATTTTGATATAAAAATATGTCTAATAAGATTAGTAGCAATAGATTAGTCCCTTAATTTTGGTTGTTATTTTGTCCCATATCAGCTGGTTCTTCTGATATGTTACAGAGATTTTGCATTTTCCTTTAACAAGCATGCTTGGGTTTAGAGAAGAAGAGAGCCACACTCCAACTTCAAAGCCAGCTTTAATTCATAATTGAACTAGGACTTCAATTATTCTTATAAATAAAGAGATATAAATGCTAAACACTGAGATTTTGCCCTGTAGAGTATATTGGTGCCAATAGGTCCAATATATGCTTGCTTATAAACTTTTAATAGACAGCCTTCTCTTCTGCTTTAGATATCTAGATGGTCAAAGTCTTTTAACTTTTTGAAAATGAGTATTTACAGTTTTCTGTAAAGGCAAAAACAAAACCTTGCTCCAACCCTTGTTTGCTTAATTTTTCTTACAACTTTAAGAATTGTCACATCGGAGGATGAGCCAATATTTCTCCTTATCAAGAAGTTTCTCCAGGTCAAATTAAGTCTTTATTAATTTTGAAGGTATCCATAGCTTTTCTTCGCTTGCAGAAGCAAAAGCAAAACTTTTCCTTAAAGTATTTTATAATAAGCAAAAACCTGTTTTAGTTTACTAGAAACATATGCTTGAACATTGCTAGTCTTAATTTATATAGTTATTCCCATGATGATCATAACTTCTTGTAAATATATGATTACAGTATCAGATTTCTAAACTCAAGGTAAAATCCTGAAAATGTATCTATTGTATGATGTAGTACGTATCTTAATTTTCCAAATTCTGTAAAATGAAACACATCCATCTGCCAAATTCTATTACTATGCATACCTTTAGAATTACTTCCTTCCAGTAATGGAGTATGGTTATAGTAAAAACAGGTGGAACTTTTTTTTTTTTTAGAATTTCTTTGGCTTGTTTGTCAAAGGATGGAGAAATCTTTTTTCAAAACGTTTGCTATTAATGTGATTTTGTTTATGAAACTCTGAGTCCTTTAGCAAATTTCCTATTAATAATTTATCAATTTCATCATTACTTTGTACTAGAGGGCCTGGTAGAACCATATAAAATCAGATGTGTATTATAGAGAAGAAATGATACCTATTCTTGATTATTTCTTGTAGCAATAAATAACCAAGTTACTTCTGACTCATCAAGAATAAGTTCAGCAGTCTCAATGTGTAAAACAACTCTTTCTCCATACTGAGAGTCAGTGACTATGTTAAGAGGTTCTGTAAAATCCATTAATACCATCATAATATCATATAATTGTTACTTTGAACAGAATTATAAGTGTTTTGAGCCACTTTACTTGCATTTTCTGATTTGTAATCTGCCTTTCCTGATTTATTTACATCAATATAAAATGTAGGGGCTTTAGAACTGAGTGTATCCTGTTCCACACAAGGAAGAATCCAGTTAGTTTCCTTTATAAATTGACTTCTTTTGCTTTGGGGATGTCTTTTGTTATTCCCACTCAGAAAATTACTTCAGGCTCTTTGCCAAGGTTCACTTTCTTTCCATAAATGATCAATTTCTGCACTAATTAATGGAAAAGCAATTTCTTTTGAGTCCATTCCTATCATTTTAACAAAGTCTTAATTTTCCTTTAAAAATACAATTAGAAATCTTTGCACATCTGTATTTAATTTCTTACTCAGTTTATGTGCTATAAACATCCATTCCAATATTTGCTTTTTTTCACTAAAAGCAATTCTCTCTCAGCTTCAGGTGACAATTCTATTGGACAATTTAAGTCCTTGTCACTAATTAAGGTTTTGAAAAAATTATCTAGTTCATGAATTTTTATTTCAATAGTGGTCTGTAACTGGGAATGTTTTCTACCCATCTTTGGAAATCATTGAAAATGTTAAGTCTATCTCTCCTAATTTGCACCTTTTAGGAGGTCTAATTTTTGTAGACCTATTTTGTATTCAAAATAATTAATGAAATATCCTCTTTGTATTTTTTATCAGGAGCAAATTATAATACACAAGCAGACATTTTATTTTATTTCTCGAAACATTCTTTCTAATATATCTACATTTGAGTCAGTCACAAGATATCATCCATGTTGCTCCATGTAGTGGTAAATTATAGATTTTTGGGAATTGATTACATATTACTTTTAATGGCTGTTGTAAAAACTATTAGCACAGAGTAGGGCTCCTTAACATTCCATATGGGAGAATAATCAATTGATATCTCTTTATAGGCTGAGAATTATTACAATTGGGCATTATAAAGATAAATTATTCTTTGTCTTGTTCTTGTAGGTTATAGTAAAGAAACAGTCTTTTAAGTCAATAACTATTATAGGCCATTCTAGAGAATGCAAAGAATTTCTTGATTGTAGAGAGCTCATTGGCTGAATTACCAGTGTGGTTAGTCACTCTTAGATCTGGTACCTTTTTTATTTTCCAGATTGTTTTGATAACAAATATAGGAGAATTCCATGGGCTGGTTGATTCTTCAATATGCTGAGCATTTAACTTCTCCTGTACCAGCTCTTCTAAGGATTGCAATTTCTCTTTTGTTAAAGGCCATTTCTGAACCCATATATTCTTATCTGGGTATCTTTGAAAGATCAGCAGCTGTTATGCTTTGTTTTTGTACAACTTAAATAGCTGGTGACTGTTTCTGATAATACCTTGTAATATTTTTCTCAATAACATATGTTAGTTTATGTTTCATTTATGTTATAAGAGAAATGTTAATCTGAGTAGTCCATTGTTGCAATAAATCTTGTCCCTATAAACTTATAGAACTTATACCAATGTTAGGCATATATGGCTTAAATTTTCCTCTCTGTTCTTCTGGCACTACATTCAAGCTATTTTACACTCTGTTTTACCTGAGATAATATCCCAGTTCTGAAAAACTACATATTTACCTCTTGAAGGAGTGAATTTGGATGCCAAGATTCTGGCGAAATTGTTGTTATATTCTCCCCTGTGTTAGTGCTGCTCCAGCTTGCCCCCTGGGCATGATGTGCAGTCTCATCGCCATGTTGTGGCCACACCCCTGCCCTTAGATCATACCCCTGCTTACCCTTCATTTAAAGGGAGACAATACATGGCAATAAATTCCTTATTTATTATTCCTTCCCTGATATCCAGATTTCCCAGTAAATTCTAAATGGCATCTGGCAGGGTGTTTCATCTTTCCACATGCAAATACTAACACCCTGTGTTCATCAAACTTTCAATGACAATATCACTTATTTGTATTTTCAACTTTGGCCTTTATTCAATTATATAAAATTGCCAAAATATTCTCTTTTTATCTGAATTTTAGTTCTTCTTTACATAGTAGTTCTAGTGCTCAGAGCAGTATTTTGTGTAATAAGTTTTAGATTTTTTTAAGCTCTGGGAAGCCTTCTTCTACTCAATGGCAGGATAAGACTGAACTGGGTTTGAAATAAGGAAGCGGGGAGGAGATTGTTTTAAAAGACCCCTCAGGGCATTTTAAGAAGGCAAAAAAGTTACCTTGCCTGTCCCTTGTTGACTTGCACTCATTGGTCCAATGCCTGCCTTCACCACATCTTCTGTATACAACAGGAGGGAGTGGCATTCTGTTGTGGCCATTTTTAGAAAGAGATTGTTCTAGAGAATGCCTTGTTTACATTCTCTTTTTAGGTGACCTTGCCTTTTATAGTTGTAACATTTGATATTTTGATTTTTCCTTTAACCTCTAGAAATAATCTCTCCTACCCAATTATCATCACAGTTATAAGATTTTAAGTTAAGTATATTGTGAATTCAATCAATCAAAGATGCTGATCCTTGCCTGTAACAGCCTAATTATCATTATACATTGTGATCTCACATTTTCAAGAGCCAGAAATTCAATTATTATTTACCTAGCTTCTAAATCTAGTACAATTCTGCTTACCACTGCAGTCAATATTTTCAAGAAATCTGTAAAGGATTCCTTTAGTCTTGAATTGCTTTTGTAAAAGATTTCATTTTCTTTTATATTTCTTCAATTATATCTTATGCATTTAAGATTGCCATTTAACATAAATCCTAGGTGTGCTCATCTTATAGTGATTGCCTTTCTACTTTAGCATAATCTCATTCCCCAACAAGTTGGTCTTGGGAAGAAGATTTCTATGCCTCAAGCTCTTCTTCTTCTTTAGTCTATTGTTTTAGCCTCCTCCTTCTACCATGTTTTCCACTGTAAAAGTGGTTGAGCCTCCTAAACAGCCATAACCATATCTAACCGGTACATGATGACCAGAAATTTAACATTTGTTTTACAAATGGTGAGTGTGTACCATATGTAATGATTGCTTCCTTGACTCTCCTTAATTTTAACATTTGAGGCAGATCCTAACTAACTTCTGTCCATTTTGCAATTTTTTAAAAGTTACTGGCTATATTAATTTTGGCTGTTTGAAAGTCTTAAGCTGTTTTGTGTAATCTTATAAGACATTGTGGAGACTGGATTTTCAAATTCCTCTGTCTGGGTCTGAATATCTTTGTGTTTACTTAATAGATTTTTCTAAGACTTTCATCTTGGCACTTACATTAACTGACTTTTTAAATTACAAAACAGAAATAATCAAACAAATAATATAATAGACATTATGATGATAATCCCATTTATAATATTTATCTTCTTAACTGGTTCCAGTTTCAAATCATCTATAGTACTACAGTACTATCAAAGAGAGAACAATCAACTCCCATCATGCTACTCTTTCCAGGTTTTAATGTGGAAAATGTTCTCTTTTTGCCTTAAATGATTTCCCCTTTTTAAGACACCCCAGTTTACTGACCAAACTTGTTGTCAATGTTGATTTAGATGACTGTAAAGTAGGAAAGCTACCTAGTGTGATAGCAGCCCAAAAAGGGTGTCCAAAAAAGAAAAAAACATAATCCACTAAGAGAGTGAGGTCACTATCTGTATAGAAAACCTAACCACCCAGTAGTTATTTCAGCTATGTGTAGCTCTTGACTGGCAAGTGGCTTTTTTGTAAATTTGTGCCTCAAAAGTTGAGTGCCAAATATGCAAAAACTAGTTAGTATATAATGAAAACCTGGAGCCATATATTGAGTAAAAGCTGGAATATCCAAAAGAGGAAACAGACCATAGTCAGTTCTAACCTAGCCTACTTGTAGGTTGAATAGGGTAAGTGCTGTCCTCAAGGGTCCTCAGCCTGACTGGTTGTTTCTATAGAATGAATAAGTCTTTATGTTCTTCTGTCTTATATATCTTCCCTGCCCAGCTGTTTGACTTCCACTGTTAACTCTATCATAAGCCTAGAGTAAGAATTAAAGATGTGAGCTACTACTGTTTGACTATTAGGCCTTGAACTCACAGCAATTCAGAAAGATATCTGTCTCCTTAGTGATGAGATTAAAGGCATGGGTCACTACTCGGGATGGTCATCTCATGTGATGGGATTAAAGGTGTGAGTCATCACTTGGTCATTCTGAGTAATGGGATTAAAGATGTGGGTCACCATTCTCTGACATTAATGACCTGAAAGTGAGTGATTCTACTCTGATATTAAAGTATAATATATTACTATATACATTCCTTAGAGAAACAGTCTCACAAAAAAATCTCACTATTCCCTTGTCTTTTACAATCTTTCATTTCCCCTTTCCATAATCCTGGAGCTTTAGCCACAGGAGTTGTGCAGTAGAAGTATGAGTTGAGATGGGGCTCTACAATTTTGCATTTTATAAGTTGTGGTTTTCTGTAATGGTCTCAGTCTGTTACAAAAATAAGTTTCTTTATTGAGGGGTGAGACCTATACTTACCTGGAAGTTTAAGGACAAGTATTTAGATTGTAGTTAAGAAGCACACTGGTTTAATAAGGTTAAAGTTCTAGGTTTTTATCCAAGATCTATGACTTTACTAGTTCCAGATAGGTAGTTTCCAGAACCCAACATGATTGCCCTCTTGTTAAATGATCTCTAATAGGAGAGCTTTCGGTTCCTTCTAAGTTTATTTGGCAATATTGTACTCTTAGAATGAGCCAAGCTGCTCATGATCGTGGTTCTTTGTCACACGCAATCTCGCCAGCAAGGAAGATGCGACACCAGGCTCTTCTTTCAGCAGTTTTATTCAGGAACCTTGATTTCTGACTTCAGACTTACTTACTTACGAAGGGGACTGACTGACTTACTACATCTTCTCTCTCTCCGGGGAAAACCCACTCACAGCCTAAATTGCCTCTGGGCAGCCAACCCCAGTACGCCACGTGGGCACCCCCAATAGGTCCAGGTATGAGGAAGCAAGCCAGATCCTCAGCCTTAGCCATATATGGAGTTGTTTACCACTGAGGAACCTCACCAATTGGGAGGTGGAGGCTGGAAGCCAGTGTCATCTTTAAGGCTCAGCCACACGTGGCTCTCTACAGTTCATCAATGATGGGCAAGAATGTTCATTCTTTCTGCTCTTGGAAATTTTCATGGTACCTTCTAGTATCAATGAATATTGGCCACAGGGAGGAAGCTTTCAAGTCAGATTCATAGATTCAGCTTGGAGATTTCAAAGTTTTGGGTCCAAAGTACATGCTGTCTTCAGCTATAAGGGCTTACATCATATTATTTTGAATAAAGTGAGGGTCTGTTTCTATCTTTAACACAAACCTGTGAGGTAATTTCAGGTTTGTATGGCTATTGTCAGATATCTCCATACTCTGAGATACACTTGAAGATACTGTACTTTATATTTTGAGATTAAAAACAAAAACAAATGCTGCACAATGAAAAATTTCTTTTATTTCCTGACAAAGTTTAGATATTATTTTTCCAAAGTAGAAGAGTTGTACATTATATAGGCTATGCCTCTTTGGATGTCAATTCTCTGCCAGTTTCATATTAGCACCTTGTAGTTCTGACAACAGATGGACGCCCCAAGTTAGTACTTGGAATCCAAAGGTGTTTAAAGGATTGTGGTGGTAAGTGTAATTCCTTAGTGAGAAACTACAAAAAAGGGAGTGAAAAAAGAAAAGCAAAGCAACTTATTCAACTTTACAATTTAGCAGCAAACTGAAATCCTTAATCCTACTTTCCTCTGCGTATCAGAAGCTGAGTGTGGGACAGCAGGACTACTATGTGGCTATTACTTAAACACAACACTCAATTAGTTAACATTTGGCAGAGATAATGACCCTTCTAAAAAAAATGCCTGGACTTCATTAAGGGGATTTCTTCTCCAGTGGTTACTCCTCACTCTCTTAAACTTTTTTCCTAAATTAGAAAGTTTCTTTTGTTACAGAAGGCAATCTCCAGTATTTTTTTTATTTCAGTGATTCCCTGGAGCCCTGTGGTTTTAATAGATTCAACTCCTTTATTTGTATGTTTAGCACTACTGTTTTGAATTCCCCAAAACTGTAACAAATGTGCACTTGGAAGACTGTTCTGCATTTCAAACATGCCCTCCAAAATTTCCACTTTTTAAAACTGATTAGTTTGGTTCACCTATTGACATTAACATGAAAGATCAACAAACTCCAAGTTAAAGACTATATAATTCACCTCATAAATTTATTTTTAATATGTTTCTATTTTTGGTTTAATAATCTTGAAACTTTAAAATTTCTTTTTTAGCTGCTACTCATAATATATAATTATTATGAATTTAAACAAGGTATTATCTTTCTTCTAAAGAACTTGAAAGGACTTTCATGTTAAAATATGCATTAATAGGATGTTGTTCCAGATGATTTCTGACAAAGTTTGTGAATCCTTATACTTACAACAAGAAAAATATAATAATAAAATAAAGTAAAAATTAGCACCTTCTCTCAGATATGTCATATAATTGAGGTCAAGAAGCCTCAACTTTATGGGAAATGAAAAAATAGAAAAATGAAGAGAATGACAAGTTATCAAAAATGCAAATTTTCAGAGCAAATAGCATGAAATCCACAAGGAACACTTAAAAGGCTATTAACAAATTGCTGAGGGCTAGATACTGAAGAGTTTCAGAGGAAAACTTTTCAGGAGCCCCCACATTTTCACGTGTTTTTCTTTCAGGGGTATTGCTAGGATTTTGCAATGATGAACAGAAAGAAATCTCTCTAGAGTCCAGACAGAAAGAGTAGGGGAAAAAAACCAAGCAAACAACCAAACAAACTTAAAATGTGACCAAAGTATGGTATTGTCTAAATCAAATTTCTTCCCCCAAGAGGAAACTCTCATAAAAGATTTTTGACCCTGCCTGGGCCAGCGCTTCAGACCTGCTGGTGACTGCTTTTCCCCTTAAAAGTAACTCAGATGCTTATATTAATTTTATCCTGTTTGGCCTATGTCTCAGGTACATTCCTAGCTCACTCTTTCATCTTAATTCAACCCATTTTCATTAATCTATCTGGCCATGTGGTCAGTAGCTGGCTTACCTGAATCCTTTACATATTTTTTCTTTGGTGGCTGGATGGAAGTCTGTCTTAACTCTACATCTCTTCCCTCATTTACCTGTCTCGATTTCCTGCCTACTTCTATGGTGCTTGCCACAGGCCAAAACAGTTCCTTTATTTACAGAATGATTTTCACAGCATATACAAAGGCATTCTCAGCACTTTTTCTGTTGTCTGTCTAAATCAAAAAGGAAGGTTTCAATTTTAATATAGCAAAATTACATATAACAAAACAACTATCAAGCAAGAATTACAGATACAATATTGAGTCTATTTATAATTAACAAATTAAAGAAAATATTTTAGTGTCTACCTTATTCTTGTGAGTCTAAAGCTTCATATCTAGTATACTTTTTAAAATATCTAAGAAAACTATACCTATAGTTCTCAAATCTTCAACTGCATCAAAGACCACAGAAGAATATAATATTGCCTAAGTAAACAGGAAGTGAAAGCAACTTCCAAAATCTAGAAATGACAGAGATGACACCTGTCTGCCTGGAAAATCACTCAAAATTCCTTTGTAACATTGGGGTATCCAACTACAGTGTACAGATCTAGTGTTGCTGGCATACCTTTCAGTGATGTAGGAAATCTGGCATAGTCCATCAGTTGCTTCTCCTTGTGTCCTGAAGAATGCCTGGCAATTTTCTCTGCAGAGCAGGAACCTGAAGGACCATCTTGGCTTGTTCTACCGAAGTTCAAAGGTCACTTTCCTATAGAACCTGAATGTCTAGTTTATACAGCATATTCTCAAGCAGTAAGTTAAAAGAACAGTATCTTGTTTAGTGGCTAACCATTACTACAAAGTAAATTCCATATAGAGTTTTTTCAATGCCCATCATTCTCTTGAAATTCATTGGTGCTGCCAGGAGCAGACTTGTCTCACTATCCAGAAAAGTCTATATTTTTAAAATATTTTAAATGCCATATTTTGTAGATCCTTGAAGTGTTTGAAGACTACTTAACTAAATGAAATATATCTTTGCATACCTACATATACCTAAGTAATATGACTATAAGTTTGGTTATCATAGATGCCTATTAATTTGCATTTCTTAATTACACATTACAATTTTAAATGAGTTTCATAAACATCATACCTTACAAGAGTAGAAAAATACACACAGCATAACAAAATTGACCTTAAATTTATATCAATAAACCAAAATCCATCTGTCTTTTTTAGTCATTCCTATAGCATATTCCCCAGCCCTTTTAAGAGTTTGACCATGACCATTAACCATGTATAATGAAAACAAACATTTAAAAGCAATATTTTGGAAATTTGGGTGTAGCAATTCACATTACTGCTTTCTGCTGATTAAGGGGAGATGCCAATCTTACAAGGGTCCTAAGCATGGATGAATCATCTTAATTGGCATCCTATAAGCTGATCTTCCCATCAGAGAATTTTCAGTTGGCCTTAGCAAATTAAACCATATTTGCCTGGAAACAATCCATGGGTTTTCATCTTATTTGGAAACAAAAGCAGAATTTCTTTTCCCAAGCAACATATACTCAAATTTCAAAGTCAAGATACGTTTAAAATGTATATGTTTGTTTTACTTAGCAGCCTTTGCAATCAAATCTTTTGGCAGTTAGCTCACAAAAAGTTTAAAAAAATTGAAAGAAAGTACAATAATAACCATAATCCAGACTCGTTGTGTATTTGTCATCTTTATGTGACTTTTTAATATCTTATTCCTTTATTTCTCTTTTTTAAGGATTTTAACCTATTTAAAAGTTTTTCTTCATGAACATGTTTATTATAAATCCTAATCTTTAATCATTTCCCAACCAGAAGAGTCCCCCTTTAAAAAAAAATGTTAAGATTTTTAAAGGTGCCAGGTCTCTGCTTGTTGCCAGCAAACAGAGCTGACGCAAGAAAATGCTGCTACCAAAAAACCATCTTTGGTACTGTTTCCCTTTTGTTTAATTTAAACAAAAACTTCAAATCAATCATATGCAGCTTGTTGCTTAAACCAAGTCTTCTGACTTCTGGGAATCAACCTTAAACTGCCTGCATTTTTAAATTTAAGACGAATACCACACTGTCTCTGTACCATAATCCATTTCAGATATACAATTCAGAAACTGCTTTTGGCTTCGTTTCAGTGTGCTAGAGTGCTTTTTAATCATTCTCAGACTTTATGTGGGTGTTTGTGACCTCATGTTGGACACCATCTGTCTATAAGATTTCTGACCCTACCTGGAACAGTGGTTCGGACCTGCCCGTGCTTCCCAAGAGTGAATCAAAAAATATTAGTCTACTTGTATATTTGAAGGGTGATTTGTTCTAACATTTCTGGTGACCTATTTATAAATGTTTGAGGTTCTACATATGGTGAATATCTTGGTTTGATTATGCAATAATAAAAATATATCAAAACATCACATGCTACTGCATGATACATAATATTCATCACCTAAAAATTTAGTAACTGTACAACTTAGGTAATTTTATCTTTTTCTTCTGTAGGCCTTTTGATAGTTATTTTCTTCTCTTCATTAAACTTAAATAATTACAATAATTACAATTACTATTAAGTTCTTTCTTTTTGTTCAAAATATTTTATTTCTAAAGGTATATTAAATAATTTCTCTGATCTAATTATTAAACTTTTCATAAAGTATTAATCTATACATATACCATTTTTATTGTTGAGTAAAAACAAAACTATTGATATAGTTCTCTGTAGTCTCTCATTCTTTTACCCACAAAAATGTGCTAAATTCTGAATTTAGATAGAATAATGATGAATAGATTATTAAAAATAAAATATTTTTCATAATGTTCAACTTAACCTTTTTTTTTCCTTTATTTTGTATTTATTAAAAAAAAACACAGTAAAAGGAATTTAAAATGTGGAAGAGTTAACAATAACTATATAGAGGATAAGAATGATAAGCATGGCTTATCAAGGGTAGACATACAAATAAGATTGCTACAACTATATTTTCTTTGTGTTCATCTTTCCCTCTGAATTTTTTTTTTTCCATCCCTGTATATCCTTATTCAAGGTCTCTTCCCCCTCCCAACACATCTGGTCACTTTTTTTTTTTTTTCCTCTGCAACTCCCCATCCCCTCCCTGGGCAGGGAGCATACAGTCCTATGGTCCCACTGACCCATTAATGCTTAGATCAGTCTC